>VXBZ01012544.1:628953-642236 GCA_013399135.1 Heliornis fulica | reverse complement strand
TGCTGCAGGCCAAACTACAACTGTGTAATGAGCACCACTTTGCCTACCACGAGCATTTCCACCACTACTGTATCGACCCCATGTTACTGCAAAATTGGAGAATCTATTTTTTCACCTGGTATGATCGGTTACATATCTTTTTCCATTCTCTCCATATCTTTGACTTAGATTTTTTTTAATTTATTATCTATGATTTTTTTTTTTTATAATTTTAATTGTTTTGTCATTTTTTTTCTTTTTTCAAGGTGAATTGATTTACAATAGGGTAGATTCTGAAGGATGTAGATTTTATGCCATCTGTAGTCCCGCATGTACTGTTGAACGACACACTACAGATTGCAACATTACTACTCCCCTTACCACTACTTCTCCTGTTTGGTCGACATCAACAACATCAGTTCCTGTACCTACCACTTCTGGACTTCCTTTTCACGGTTGTGTTTCTGCTACTTACCCTCCTCTACAGGTATGCAGTTTCTGTATTTTTTTCTATTAAATAACATTAAATTTTGCTTCACAACACAAAAGAACATGTTGATGTCTTTTACCCTTATTTATGAAAATTGCCAGAAAGATTGTTGCTTGTTATTGGCAACATAAAATGACAGAAAATTAAACTTTTCCTTGTTTATAATTTTTAATACTGAGAAAGGTTTGTTACAATATTATTTTCTATTTAGTTTTTTGCTTGTAAAACACTTTGTGATGTAACACATTTCATAAGTAACAAACCTTAGTGAAATAGCAAATTAAACTACTTTATTACTTTAGTAAACAGATAAAATGAAGCCAAATTGAAGGTTTGTATACAATTCAGTTCTCCTGCTCTCTTGCTTGTACTTCTGTTGCCATTCTCTCTTTTTTTTTTTTTTAACTGATGTGGCTTTCGCTAGTAATGTCATAAGTGTATCAGTTACCTTGACTTAAGAACTATCCCTTCAAACTGTAGAAGAGCTCTTCATGCTGAAAAAAATTGCTGGAATTAAGGTTCCCACCTTGCTTTAGCATTAAAAAACAAACAAAAAAATAGTTCGTATAATATTGACAAACTCGTACCGTTAGTGAAGATTTTCTCTTTAGTCTTTGCTTCAGTGTTGGAAAACTAAACAGTTTCTCATCTTCCATATATGGTCAGAAATTGTAGAGAAGTAAGAAATATGTATTTCCTTTCCATTATTTGAAACATTGTACTATTAAATTAGCTATATGAGCAAAGTCCATATCTGTTTGCAAATTCCTGTGACAGCAATTTTTGTTCATTTTTCAGCCTGGACAGAGATACAAATTATCCAACTGTACAGAACTCATCTGTAAGGGAGACAACAAGGTAGAAGTAATTCCAACACACTGCCCACCTGTAAAGGAAATTACCTGTGCGAACAAATATCCAGCAATACTAGTCCCTGATGAAAGTGGCTGCTGTTACAAATATGAGTGTCAATGTAAGCACCAGTACATTGATGAATAACATTTTTTGAAAAAAGCAAAACCTTGAACAGATGATATTTTGTTTTCTTCAGGTTGCTCTATAAATTGTAATATATTCACTTCAGTTTCTAAATTCTTTTTTATACATTCATGTTAATATAAATATTTTCTATTTACCAGGTGTTTGCAGTGGTTGGGGTGATCCTCATTATATTACTTTTGATGGAACCTACTATACTTTCCTTGAAAACTGCACCTATGTTCTGGTGAAACAGATTGTACCCAAATATGACAACTTCCGTGTTTACATTGACAACTATTACTGTGATGCAAAAGATGGACTTTCCTGCCCTAAATCCATTATTATTTTCTACAAATCTGCAGAAGTGGTGCTGACCCGTAAACTCATGAATGGTGTGATGACCAATGTGGTAAAATACACATTTTTTATATCTCTATTTTTTAAAAAAAAGTAAATAAGGTCCATAGGCCTTACTGATTCTCATTTAAAATACAGCCTGTTAGACTATCCTATCACAGATGTGATGAGAGCAGTGGGTATCATTAAGAAAAAGAAAAGATTATACCAGTTTCTATGAACAAAATATCAGAACCAACATAGCACTATGCAGATATGAATACACTACATGCATGCATGTACATATATATATAACAAACTGAGATGAAAAAGAGCTGATAGAGAAGGCAGAAAGAATGCTTACACTTGATTTGTGCTTCATGAAAACTAGTACCTTGCCATTCACTCATGTAAACAAACACATAATGAAAAAATATGAACGCAAATCACAAGCATGATTTTTCTCTTATAATGATGATGGCTAAGTATTCCTTATCAGCTGAATGACTAGGAACTGCTTCCTCTGCACAGGAAGCTCCAGGCATTAAACAGAGATATGACATGATTCACTCTTCAAATTCCCTGCTGGGAAGAGAGGTACAAAAAAAGTGGAGACTGGGGTTTTCACTCCATCTTCATAATGCTAAACTAGTGCTGGCAAGCCAGTGAAAATGAAGTCAGTCCCATTGTTACAGTGGAGAATATATTAGTTGAGTAGAAAACACAAATGTAGGGGGAAAGGTTTGTCTCAAAATGCGCTCCCAGTCTATAGAGCCTTGCCAAGTACTCCTTACCTATAATCAGAAAGACATGCTGAAACAATTATTCCAGTGATACCTTGAGAAAGGAAACAGTAACCGACAGGTTTAACTCTTACTTGATCCAAATTCAATGAGAAGAATGTCACACAATAATTCCTGATACAGAGCAATTAAGCATATGACAATCTTCATTAGCTCATTTAAGATATAGGCTGCAAATTGAATAGTTTAGACTAATGAATAAATATGACTGCTACATAAAACAGGCACCAGGGACATTTTACTTCATTTTGAATTCAGACAACTCTTCCAATGACAAGCAAGATGTAGGATAGGGACAATATGATTTTTCAGCAAAGTTATTGCACAATAACGGCAGGAATATTTCAGTAGTTACAGAGAACTAACCCTCATTTTTGTATGAAAAATGTTTACAGTTAACAAAATGATGAGGGATACAAAGAAAAATATTTGCATTTAGAATGCTGTGCCTTAGCGCACAGTGAGCACAAATATGGTACATAGAGGCCACATACTATCACAATGTAGCAATATAGCAGTATGAGCTATTAATGCATATATGTGTTGCTATTGTGATGGCAACAGGCATTAGATGGGATGCAAAACAATATGGAATTATGCATGGTTATGAAGATTAGAAAATGTGTTATTTAAAACAAACAGGCAGAAGCAGTGCTTATTCTGAAGCTGTGGTGTTTTTTTTAACCCTGCATTCAGATGTACTTCAACAAAGATATTGTCAAACCAGGCTTCAAAAAAGATGGAATTTCTTTCTCCACACTTGGCATCAATATGATTGTTGAAATACAAGAGATTGGTGCAACCATCACTTTCAGTGGACTGATTTTCTCAGTTAAACTCCCATACAGCAAATTTGGGAACAACACAGAAGGACAATGTGGTAAGACAGATGCGCTAATTGGAGGTGGGACTCTTTCCCCACCCTACCATGGTTATTCTCACCCAACCTGGTTATGCAATCTCATGACAGAAATTTTTAAAAAGCAGTAATAGAAATAGAAACAGTTCTGCTGTTAAACTTCTGAAGCTTCTTAGTTCAGCTATATGATTTTGTGGGGTTTTTTGTTGTTTTTTTTATCCTTTTGGGCTGGGATTTTAGGTTTGTTTGCTTTTCCTAACCTAAATTAAAGTTCATATTAGTGTAAAGAAATCCCTCCTTATGAAGTAAGGCATCTTAGGAATTTCATGAGCACATCACATCTAAACATGGTATCGGCAGAATAATGTAGTGTGCATCTCTGGTGTGGCTTTTGAGACTTATATAGTTTGTTTTTTCTAGGAACATGTACAAATAATAAACTAGATGAATGCCGTTTACCAAGTGGTAAGGTAATTTCTTCCTGTCCTCAAATGGCTCATCACTGGATTGTAGATAACAACAAGTCATGCCATGGAGTACCAATACCACCAGTCATAACCACACCTCCACCAGTGCCTCACTGTGAACCGCCTCCTCTCTGCAATCTTATTTGGAGCAAGTAAGAAAAAAACCCGAGTGAATTCACTCTTTCTAGACAAGTGTCTCAGTATCTTACAAGAAAAGTAAGAAATATAGCCCTAGCATGTGATAATAGCTGACAATGCCTGTTTATATATACAGATATATACAGTAAAAGGCCTTCACAAAAGCAACTCTTTTTTTAATGACTTACATGCCATTCTTTAACTCAGCAAGGAGAGATGAAGTCAGAAAAACAGGGATGCAGCAAGCACTATTAGCCATATTTCCTGAGTTGCAGCCACACATATTTGTTATCTTTCTCCACCCCTGCTTTCCAGGGTATGCTCATTCATGCTTATTTATGCAACTGTTAAGAATAAACTCTAAATTTGAACTGGATCAAACCACAAAGAACTTGATTTCTGACCAGTTTAACAGAACAAACAGAAACATCTCAGCCAAAAATAACCCTACAGTATTTGTACATTTTATTGAAAACTGGAGCTCCAAAAGCACAAACGCTGGTTAATTGCAGCATTTACTATATATGTGTGAGCTCTGACAAAATCTTTTTTTCAACTGGGTAACTTATAAAGACCCTCTTATACTTGTTTACTGTGGTGTCTAATAAGTTATGAGCTACCGTATGTGTAATTTTTCTATTTCTTGGTTACTTTTGTCATCCCTTTTTCCTCAATCTGATGTGGGGGATTTTTTCCTTAAATTTCTGGTGTCAGACTGATGAAGACTTGGGTTTACATATAGAAACACTATGGCCATTAGCCTCATTAGAAAAAAAAAACCAAACAAAGCATCAAATTACCTACCCTCTCATTTCCAGATTCTACTTCCCAGATTATTGGCCATTCATAATGCATTCCTTCCTGAAGCAGAGTTACATGCCATAAACTGGGAAGTTCTGGATTTTATATAATGACTGCTTAGCATGAATGGGATTTGATTTCCTTCCTCTTTGTAGGATTTTTGCAGATTGCCATGCCGTGATACCACCAGAACCATTTTTCAAAGGCTGTGTTTTTGATGGATGCCGTATAGATGATGAATCCATGCAGTGTTCCAGTTTAGAGATATATGCTACAGAGTGTGCTGCTAGAGGTGTCTGCATTGACTGGAGAGGAAAGACTAACAATACATGCTGTAAGTATTGCAGAACTCAAAAATGTGTATGAGAAATGGTAATTATTGTTTCATTCAGGACACACATCTTAAATCTAACACTTGGCTACTATGTACACAAGTACAGTGGCATCTTTACTTACAGAAGCTGCAGAAAAAGGTGGTAAAGCTAGAATTATTTTTGTTGCAAAAATTCATGTACTACACAATTTTTGATTTTTTTTTTCCATACAGCATTCAACTGTCCATCAAGCACAGTATACAAGCCATGTGGGCCCATTAATCCTCCTACCTGTGACCCAAGGTATGGAAAGAAAAAACCAAACCCCAAAACCTGCTTTTATTTTTCTTTTTTACTATTTTTGCTTATGTACTTTCCTAGAAAATGAAGTTACTTCATAATGAAATGTCTTACGAATTTGTATAATTTAGTCAAGATTTATAAATACCAATCAGCTCTATGAATATCCACTTCCCGATGCACTTCAGAAAGTATAAATTCCTTTGTCTCCCTTGTATCCAACATGCAAGCTTCTTTTGTTGCTTGTCTTTTTACTGCTTTACTGCAAAAAAAGGTTGAACTGAAATCCATACATTCCTCCCATCATAGCTCTGTTGAACTTCCTGGCTATGGAGTAACTGAAGGGTGTTTCTGTCCTGAAGGAATGGCACTCCTAAGTGAAGACAGCAACATCTGTGTCTCTGAATGCTGTAAGTAATCTGTAGCCAATTTTGGAAGATCAGGACTGACAATCAGGAGACCTGTGTTCTATTGCCATTTTCTATATGGTCATATTATGGGCAAATCAGTCTCTTTAAGCTCCTTTAGCTTCCCCATCTAAAAATCAAATAATAATACGACCTTTTTTTCCATCTTCCTTCCTTTCATCAAACCCACCAAAACTGTAGAATTCTACATTTCAGAGGAGCTAATCTGCATATTTATTTTCTTGTTTTATCACCACAGGAGTTCTATTTGAAACTCTTTTATGTCAGTTTTCAGTGGCGTAAATATTTTTTTTTTTTCTTTTCCCAGCTTGTAGGGAACCAAATGGAGCAACCAGATTGGTGAGTATCACAATCAACGTGGTTTATCAAGCACAGACAAGCAAACCAAAAGTACATTTAGTGCTTCACAAAACCAAACTTTTTGATTAGGTTGGTGAGATTTTAGGGGTTTTTCCAAATGTTTACTCTCCTTTAGTCTTAAAAAGTGCCAGAGCAGAAACAGTAAGGGATGGGATATTCTCTCAATAAATATCACCTCACATACTGGGAGGAGCTGCATACAAAGTACAGATATTTCTCTCTGTAACCTAATGTACAAATGCCATATGATAATATCTTATTAAAAACTGGATGATTATTTAGTTCTCCTTTAGACGTCTTGTATCCCTTATACTAACACAACTAATAAATGGAAAGTGATAGCTCTATGTACATGCTCAGAACCTTCAGTGGCCTCCAGTATCCTCCCCAAATCAGCGTCAGTCTGAGGGTTTCTTATAAAAATCTAAAGATACTAGATATATGACTAGACTGAAGTAATGAGGTATCAGTGTATCTATGAATAAGTCAACTAGAAGCAAACAATTATTTTGGATTTAATTGATTTTTTTTTCTCTTTTTTATATAGCCAGGGGAAAAATGGACAAAAGATTGCCAAGAGTGTGTCTGTGACAAAAATACACTTAAAGTGCACTGTAAAAAACACACATGTTCTCCGACACAGCAAGAATTTTGTGATGAAGCAGGTTACATGCCCGTTCAGATACAGATTCCAGAAGATCCATGCTGTACCAGAACTCAATGCTGTAAGAATTGTCTTATTTGTTTGTCATGGGGAATATATTATGTTCACTTTGGGGAAGTACAGCAATAATTTCTCCATTTTTTAATACTTTGCCTTGGTTTTATAATGCTTTTCTCCCTCACTCCACTTCTTAGGACCTTCTTGTAGAGGATTTACTAGATGTCTGAACAGAATAAATTTAAAGACTAAAATATTTTGCATAGTTAAACACAGAAATGTAATTGGAAATCTTCTAGAATTCAACATTGAAAACCTTTGATGTTGAAACAATACTCAAAAACTATTCAAAACATTTTATGTGTAAAAGACTAGTATATAAATTAACTTTAAAAAAAAAGGTCTTGAACATGTAAAAATTACTCAAGAAAGTTCCTGAACCTCTCTGACTTATCATATTTCCCAATTGGTACATTTTTCTCTTTGGAGGTATCTCTTCCCAGCAACCACCACTCTGTTCTTCTCAGTCAATGCTATGTTTTACAGAGGTTGTGGAAAACCCCAAACTCTTTAAAAGTAGCCAAGCATATACACTGAATTAGTCATTAAACGAACTACATGTGGAAACACCACGTTTGTCCCATGGGAAAACTTGATGTCAATGCAAACCAAAAATTACACTCATTTAATAATTGAGATAAATTTCTATCTTCTCTTACATTAAACAGACTGCAACACTAGCCTTTGCCCTGAGATCACACCCCAGTGCTTAGAGGGACAAGAGATTGTCACAGTAATGCAGCCTGGAAAATGCTGTCCTACTTTTGAATGCAGTAAGTACTACGAACCTTCTTCATATGTTATTCAGACTATATTTTCCTGAGTTTCTGAATACAGAAATCTTAAAAGAAAAAGATGCAAATTATCTGCTTTATCTCATTGGGCCAACAACCAACCATTTTTTCCACATATTTCTGCTGCTTAAAACTTAAAGCTTTAAGACACCATCTTTCTTCCTTCTTTACAGGACATGGCTGTGTAGTCAATGAAACCTACTATGCAGTAAGTAAAAAGAGTTTCTTGCTACAAAAATACACTTCCACATAGGTTCACAGCACAATTTTTTTGAGCCTCCTATCAGGGACCATATGTTGCAGAAAGGTCTGTGATAAGACATTATTAATTATTTAATTGAAGTCAGTATATCAACAGCCTCCATACAAACAAAATAATTCTCTGCTCTCCTTTTTCCATTAGCAGAATTTCATTCCAAAATGGATATTACCAATAACAGAAACTCTGCTTAAATAAAACAGTCAAAATTGTCTTAGAGGATGGCTGATAGACCAGAAGGTTGTGCTGCCATTCAACAAGATTTAGACAGGCTGGAGAGCTGGGCAGGGAGAAATTTAATGAGATTTAACAATGACAAGTGTAGGGTCTTGCATCTGGGGAGGAACAACCCCAGGTACCAGTAGAGGTTGGGGACTGGCCTGTTGGAGAGTAGTGCAGTTGAGAGGGACCTGGGGGTCCTGGTGGACAGCAGGATGACCATGAGCCAGCAATGTGCCCTCGAGGCCAAGAAGGCCAATGGCATCCTGGGGTGTATTAGAAGGGGGAATGATAGTAGGTCAAGAGAGGTCCTTCTACTCTGCACCTGGATTATTGCATCCAGTTCTGGGCCCCTCAGTTCAAGAAGGACATAGAACTCCTTGAAAGAGTCCAGCGCAGGGTCACCCAGATGATGGAGTGGAACATTTTCCTTATGAGGAAAGGCTGAGGGAGCTGGGTCTCTTTAGCTTGGAAAAGGGGAGACTGAGGGGTGACCTCATTAACGTTTATAAATATGTAAAGGGTGAGTGTCAGGAGGATGGAGCCAGGCTCTTCTCCGTGTTGGCCAGTGATAGGACAAGGGGCAATGGGTCCAAGCTGGAATGTAGAAAGTTCCATGTGAATGTAAGGAAAAACTATTCCACTGTGAAGGTGATGGAGCACTGGAACAGGTTGCCTAGAGAGGTTGGGGAGTCTCCTTCTCTGGAGACATTCAAGACCAGTCTGGACACGTTCCTGTGTGAACTAATCTAGGTGATCCTGCTTAGGCAGGGGGGTTAGACTAGGTGATCTTTCACAGTCCCTTTCAACTCATAATATTCTGGGTTTCTGTGTGATAATTAAGCCTATACGTAGTTCAGCTTTGTATTGTCTGTAGTGTACATACACAAAGTAACTTGCTTTCAATGACAAATAATTACTTTTCTCCTGATTTGCCCTAGCCTGGGACTGTCATTCCATCAGGTCCCTGTGAAGAATGCACCTGCTCTGAATCCTCTTACTCAAGCCTTCGCCATGCTACTGTCAAGTGTGATCCTGTTATCTGTGACACATACTGCCCAGTGGTGAGTGCTATTTTGCTGTTACATATTACTACCCCACTCAGCTCAAATATCTACTAGTTAAGGTCAATGTCCTGACTCAATGACATTTCATCTCTATTTCTTTCAAAACAGGGTTATAAGTATACAAAGAAACCTGGACAGTGCTGTGGCACATGCAAGGCAGCAGCTTGTATAGTGACTGTGGGAGACAACATTACACGCGTGCTCCAAGTAACTATTCCTGTTTTAATTTACTTATGTTGATCTTTTGTTGATAGTAAGGCTTATTCAGGTAGGCAATGGAATGTGTCTCACACAGTTTGAACTGTACCTTGAAGCCACGAAACTGCTGTTCTAAAACTTCTGGAAATAACTGTGTTACCAAATAATGACTTTCAGAAATCAATATAGAAAAATACATAGGTCAAAGCAATGGGCCATTATTTTCCTTCAGCTCTGAAAATACAGCACCTATTTTGCTCAAAGAACAATTTTATCTGTGGAGGAAGTTTACTACTCCATAGATACAATCACAAATTAGCTGAGAGCTTTATGACAGGATGAATCAGTGAAGCTAGCAGAAAATCTGCTATGTATCTGAATGGACATACCCATAAATTCTAATTACAAAACCGTTGCGCATCATAAGTTAATCTTTCCAAATGAGTAGACCTATTTATCCTATTCACACAAAAAGCATGACAATATCCAGACA
The DNA here is from genome assembly GCA_013399135.1 of Heliornis fulica. Classification (NCBI taxonomy): domain Eukaryota; kingdom Metazoa; phylum Chordata; class Aves; order Gruiformes; family Heliornithidae; genus Heliornis; species Heliornis fulica. Next base: position 632,229 of record VXBZ01012544.1, on the reverse strand, counting down.
AGAATACAGCCTCTTCACTTAGTTAATGAAAAAGACTTCGAGCCATATGATACAAGTAACTATCAGCTGAATTTAAAGACAATTATATGGAATAATCGCACCAGAGTAAGCAGTAATGATAAGACACTGGGACTTCTCTGTTGTTGCACTTTTCTGTAAGAAGATTTTTGTTCACTTTAATTTTAACTGATTTCAGGCTGGAGAATTCTGGAACCCACCTGGTGATAACTGTACAATTTACACATGTGAAAAATATGATGACCAGTTCATTCAAGTTGTCTTACAGAAAAGTTGTCCTCCCTTCAACCCTGATGACTGTGATCCAGTAAGTATTTTTCTACCAGTTCTCACATTTGAAAAGGTTGCATTGGCTAACACCAGTGATAGAAGGATCATAGTATCTAAGGAAAATATCTAGCAGAAGCATCACCAGGTTGGATGGGGCCCTGAGCAACCTCATCTAGTTGGGGGTGTCCCTGCTTCTTGCAGGGGGGTTGGACTAGATGACTTCTGGGAGTCCCTTCCAACTCTAGCCATTATACAATTCTATGATGTATCTCTCATGTTATCCTCTCAAAATTTGTTGTCCATCAGATTTCATTTCAGAAATGCAAGTGAAAAATAAAATGGATGCTATATCAACCCTCACTGAGGATTGGGCACTAGAGAAAATGGTACAGCATAATGTTCTGAAATCCTAAAAGTGTCAGGTGACCTACCAAAGCAAGAATCTTATTGAAAAATAATGTGATTTTTCTTCCTAAATTATTTAAGATTATTAATTTTTAGAATTAATTTCTTGAGTGCAAAGGAGAAAGAAACTAAGTTGCATCACGTCAGAACTTCATTCTACTTAATACAGCTATGGGTAGATTAGATCCAGTCCCACACATCTCGGGATTCAGTTATTTTGTTAATTGTGTTACCCTGCCCAACATATTCATTCACCTGCACTGACTTTGGTCATTCAAAATATCCCATGTGCTACAACCGTTATTGCTGAAATTTTACTACTGAACTCTGATGACAGCAAAGCAGTTCCCTAATGTCAGCTTTCAAAGAACTCTTATTAATATCAAAGTTGTTATCGGCTCTTAATATTTAGCCTCACTTGAAATTAAATTCCATGTCAACACAAAGGAATTTCTGATGCCAGAGAAATTTAAGCAGCAGGGAAAGTCTCTGTATTAGTATGTAGAATGAAATCTGAGTTACCTTTTTCTGTTTTCCCACTAAAGGATGACATCAAGCTATCTGATGATGGCTGCTGCAAAGAGTGCCAAGCAAAATTTAGGAGTAAGTAATGATAATTTTGTTTAAAGTAATGATAATATGTGACTTATTAGGTATATAAGGTGTATAAGTAGTATAAAAGGGATATAAGGCATATACTTATTAGGTATATCAAGTTTGGGTCCACTGCCTCACACTGGGGTGAGAATAAACAGGTGGACAAAGAAAGGAACAGACCATTTCCAGCATGCGCTTTAGGGCCTTGGAAAACAGGGATATGGTGAACCTTCCCATGCTCTACTAATAAATGTTAGCCTTTTTGTGGGAGGGAGAGGACTATGACTCTTCTCCAACCTCCAAATACCTTGTCTTTAAGTAAGAAAGTGAAGCAAGTTGTGGGAGCAGGTTGTGAATTTCTGTATCCTGCACCATAAGCAAGTTCCACAAGCAAAAGGGAATTTTGAATTTGTTGGTAACACAAGCAATCAATATTTGGCAATTAAAAGAGAAATGCACTGTGACCCAATTTCCTATCTCTGCTCCATCCTTATCAGTTTTTACTACAAACTATCATACACAGATATCTATTTATATGTGCATATATTTTAATCTATTTTCCCTTGGTTTGTTACAACCTCAGGTTGTATGAAGCACAATACTACTTCTGTCATCACATATAATGGATGCGTATCTCCCGCACCTGTTGAGATGTCATATTGTGAAGGCAGCTGTGATGCTTACTCACGGTAAGTGGTGTAGAAGATAACTGTGGCCTGTGTCTTTGTCTCTGTTCTTTACACTATTTACATAAAGCAAGTGATTTTCTAATATGTCCAACATCCAACATCCACAATGTCATCAGCTGTTTCCACTGTGCTGGCTAGAATTTTTACCAGAAATTACGTTGTACTAGCTGAATTACCTCAAGGCTCACAATGTTTTAAGAGCTTGTTCAGTGTTAGTGAATAGACACAAGTTTTGATTTTGCTCATATAAAGATTGTTTCTCATTCTTCACACATTTTAGACTGGCTTAATATGTGACCTGGATTAATTAATTTACTTTTTATGTGCCTTAACAAAGAGCTAGATCCATCTATTTTTACAATGAGGAGAAACATATTTCTCCATGATACTATAAGAACAGTAATACTGAGCAACAGTCCCACATCGAATTACAGTTTCTGGTTATATTTCATAATATGGGAGGGGAAGAGGTATTTCTCACATAATTTCTGAATTTTTCTCTTCTGTTGCCTTTGCAATCAGATATTCTCTAGAGGCAAACACAATGGAGCACAAATGCTCATGTTGTCAGGAAATCAAGACCAGCCAGAGAAAGGTTACTCTGACATGCAGTGATGGAACCTACCTTGATCACTCATACACCTACGTGGAGAAATGCAGCTGTGTGACCACTGAGTGCATTCCCCAAGGCAGCAGCCAACAGGCAACAAAACAGATAAAGGCCTCTCAGGAACAAGCGAATGTCTAATATTAGAATCAGAGCGAAGTCCAACAAGAGTTGAACATAAGACTAAAAAAAAACCCCTTTGAAATAATATGTGTCAAAAGCAGCTAAAATTTTGTATAAACAGATAATATTTTCTGCATATAAAGTCAATAGGTCTGTCTACAGTACCTCAGTCTTCATTACCAATATATCTCCCATTGTTTTTCATGTCTTTGCTTTTACATCTTGAGTTGTACAGCATAAGGTCATTTTGTCATTTTCTGTTAGCTGGTTTATCTTCTGAGAAGTGCTGTACCATAAGACCGAGAGCTGGATTTACACTTGCACGAAGGTTATTATAAGAACAACATTCTTTTCTGGCTTAAAGCTGTGGTGGGATAGACACTTGACAATATCTAATATTTCCACCAATTGCAGAAGGTATTTTTCTAACTTTTTAGCTCTAGTTCATCAAGGGAAACCAAAAGCTAAAGTCCAGAAAAAACTGTACCTCTCTGTTTCTTTATTTTTCTTTTTGTTTTAAGGCAAACAGTCTGCAGAAAGCCATACATCTCAAAAATATAACCCTCA
>VXBZ01012544.1:603041-628917 GCA_013399135.1 Heliornis fulica | reverse complement strand
TGATAATAATAATAATTTCTTTCCTAGGAAGCTTTTAAAAGTTAAACAAATGCTATTTATTTTGTATCTGGAAAATTGATTTATTGGGTCATTTCTTTCAGAATTAATGTAATCCCATTTCTTAGTCATGTTATCTGGGTGTGGTATATTTTCTTCTATTTTGTTTTTAAATATTGTTTTATTTTCGTTCCATATGGAAAAAAAGTAACGGTGATTAATAAATTTAAGGCATTTTACAGCATGTCTCCTTTGACTTTTCACTGAATCCTTAACATGAGAGTTGCTGGCCCTGCAAAATATTTGCTTCCCATCCTACTACAGCCATTAGTCAACAGCTCCAGGTCAAATGTCTGTCTAGACTGTGGCACCTAACCCCCTATAGAACTTTTATATTGCTTTGAATGAAAGACACTCAAGAGCAAATACTGAAAGTGTTCCAAGCATGTAAGTTCAGATCAGTTAGTGAGCTTCCAGTGCGCAAGCACATCTTTCAATCTGTACATATTGTGTAAATCTCAAAGTTCTTTACCTAACAGACAGAAACTATCTAAAGTATTCCAAACCAGCCAGTCTGATGTCAAATGATGTCAAATGTTCGCTTGATGACACACTGTGTTAGCTGTCCTAGCTGTTTTCCCTCTCAACTCCTTGTGCCCCCCTCAGCCTACTTGCTGGTGGGCCAATGTGAGAACCAGAAAAAGCCATGACTCTGTTTAAGCTCTGCTCAGCGGTAATGAAAACATCTCTGGGTTATCAACACTGTTTTCTGCACTAATTGAAAATATAGCCCTATACAAGCTGCTATGAAGAAAATTAACTCTATCCATCCTAAAGCACTACAGATTTTGGTTTTGGGGTGGGGAGACAATAAGGCAAGGAAACAAGGAAGAGAAACATAAGCTTAGTATCTGTTGACACAGGTCAGAATACTGTGCAGGTCGTAGCGAGCTATACTAGTGTATATAATTAATGTATATTACACCAATGCTAACACTAGAGGACTCTAGGCTCACAGTTTACAAGCCTGTATGAAAATGGTTTCTGTCAAAAGGATTTCTTTCAAGGTAATTTGAAATAAGCAATAATTATTGTTTACTTTCAAATACAAACTTCTCAAAGGGAAACTTTTAAATTATTCTTGAATCCACAGACATCCATTCCATCCATCCACACCAAGACTTGTATATATATAAATTCTTTTTTTCATTTCTTATCTGTCTTCAGAACAAACAAACAAAAAAATCAAAGCAGAAAAATAATTCACTTGAGACAGAACTTATTCCAGCTTTACAGAAAAAAAAAAAGTCGCAGTTTTTGTGTCTAATTTCACTACTGGCTGTCAAAATTACTTCCTTAGGCAATTGTTAATTGCTCCCCACCCAGGACTCCTGTAGTATAGCTTAAGTACTGCATGACCAGCTTATTTTTTTTCCCATTTTCCACATAGCGTTTTTAAACTCTGTAGTGTAAATAACAAAACACCAAGAATCACTTTTCAACTATGTTTTGTAATTATCATTAACATATAAAATAGAACCTGAAATTTTATGTATTACTGCCTAGGAGTCCTTTTCAATTAATTCATTTGACTGTTAAAGCATGACAGATAGTTTTTAAACCAAATCACATTCTGAAAATAGCTGTTGACTTAGGATTGTTTGAGGAACAACCCAGTAGCATGACTGATGAAAGTCAACTCAAGAATGGGAACCACACTTGATAGTAGCAAAAAAAAAAAAAAAAACAACTCAAAAGAGGAAGTTTTCTTCCTCTTCAATGGGTATTGTTCTACCATTGCAAAAAAAGGAGCAGCTCAATTGCAATCAGCCAAATTAAAACCAAATTTTATAATAGAACAGACGACTAGTTCTATTTGAACATTGCTAATGTAATAATAATTATAAATGCACAGAAAGCATTGTTGAAAATTATGCAGTGCTTATGACTGTCATGTTTTCTTTTTCTCCTTAATTAAAAAAAAATTGTCCTTCTTGAGTCTCAGTTTTCTTTAGGAATTCATTAGAACTGTGATTTGTAACTACAATTTGTTTATAAGGAACCAGCAGTTTGTGCTGTCACAATAATGATTACTAATAATTATTCATGAAAGTTAGACTCTTTAAATAAACAGAAACTTACTCTCTCCACTAACTCCTTTCCTGCTGCTACAGCCATGCAAATAAAATCCCATTTTGGCTCCCGTATTAAGAAACACAGGCTGTCCAGGCAGTCAAAAATGGAGTCATTAAAAAAGAGGAATTATTGGTATCTCATGAACCAAGTGGAATAAAATGATGCAAACAACTGCATGAGTCTAGTAACCATCTTGAAATTAAATCACTGTTTCTGCACTTGCACCAGTCTAACTGCAAGGATGTCCCCATGGCTGTTACTAGTTTTCACTGACTTAAAAAAAAAAAAATCCCAGAAATATTTGAGGGTAGCCTAATTCCAAGGCAAATTTGGAACTGGTGTAAGTTTTAAAGAATATCAGGTCTGGACTCTGCAGCTATTCCTTCACCCAGCAAGGAGCCAGACAAAACCTCTCATTCCACTGTAGCTGAGCTCTAGAAGGGCCAAAACTGTGCTTTATCACAGTGCTTGGGGCCACACCTACTGAGGCACATGACTGCTAACCACAACATGGAACACTGTGAGAACCGGCCGACAAAATAAGACAGTAGATTATAAAGAATATGCAGCAAAGGCATAGTAAACACCATTGTGGGATGACCTCCTGCCACAGCTGAACTAACTTTTCCTACTCACATTAGTTGGTGATTGTTCTGTATTCTGGAGAACTAAATAATTCTACTGATACAGTTCTATCACTTGCTCTGCTGTTAACGCTTTCATGCTTCGTGACCGAATTATAATGGAAATTAAGGTCAATTATTCAGATATCTGCTATTTTACAGGAAATGAGCATTATAATTGCACTAAATTTGTGTTGACTGAAGATAAAGCAAAACAATACTGAATCACATAACTCACAGCAAGGTAAAGTTGTACAGCATTCCCACTAGATAAGTTGTCACAATATATTTGATCTAACAGAAACACATAAAAAACCCTTTACCTTTAGCAAAGAAGCTATGGGATCAATATAATGCACCCTTCAGGAATCCTAGAGAGGATTGTAATGACCAGTATTTTAAAAACCTGTCTAATCTCAGTTGAGATACCATCAGAAATAATTTTCAACTTCAATGATTCTCAGATTTACAATATACTTTGGGCTTTTATAAAAGAAAAATAACCAGTCATTGTAAATGTATATTACACTGTTATAAAGTCTATATTTATATGTATGTTGTGTGTCTACGTGTAAAGACCAGGAAAGATGTATATAGAATATACCTATCAACAGTCCTACATCCCATTTGTCTTTTATCCACAGTCTGAAATGGTTAGCACCAAAGGCTTCATATACACAGTCTGTTCATTAAGAGCAATTACTAACCTGAAGTAACAGAGTAGCCTGCAATTTTGTTTCAACCTAGCAAGCTGTAGGTCCTGAAGGAAAGGCATTTCTGAAGCAAACTTTCCAGCAGAATACACTTAGCTAAAAGTCACAAAATTCAACTTTTTACATGCAGAATAATCTCTTACCATGCTAGCTTAACAACAATTTATTTCCTGAATAATTTCTTTATGTCTTTGAAAGAGAAACAATGAACTTAAGGAAAAATGAGGAATGCCACCAAAAAGCATATGAAATTCAGTCAGCCATCTGACTATACAGATTCACATGTGCCTTTCCAGCAGTGCAAGAACTCACCCATAAAAGAAAGCCCTTCCATAACAATGAGTGACCAATGCCTCTCTTGCACTGATGTAGAATCAGCACAATCACTGCTGTATCACACTCTAGAAAGGAGAGGACTCTTCTATGCAATTGCCAAAAAGGTCAGGCAGCAGAGAGAACACAATAAGAACATGCACCCTCATGGAATAGTGAGTTTTACAGATTGCCTTTATATGTGAAATGCAAAGATTTATGTGTGCAAAAATTTGGGTCAAATTTGCTTATACTTAAGATCCTATAGGTTCTTCTGTGACACATCTGCACTGTGAATTTTATTTAAATCATCAGTCACATATCTGTCACAAATTAGACTTCAGCTGACTAAAATACTCTATGTTCTCAGGTCTCCAGGCTCAGAGTACATTTCAGGGGCAGGGCGAAGAATAGCTCAAGTCTGCCCAACTCCTGCAGATTTCACAAAACTCATGAGATCTTCTACATCAGTATCACAAAACCAAATGAACAAACAAAAAAAAAAACCTTTATGCTCCCAAAGCAGAAAGTCACACGAAACAGCAATCCTAAGACAAAAGCCCATCACAGCTAGCCTATGCTCCAAATGAAATCAGTCAGCATTACACTGATGTAACTTCAGTGAACATGGTTTTAGCAGGATCTCAATTTATCTCATAGGAAAATACAAATATGAGCTGTGACTAATCTCTGAGACTTTTAGGAAGGTACAAACATGGATTGGAGCCTCTTTTTTTTTTCTAGTTTGTCCACCCTAGATGAAAAAAAAACCATCCCAAATGCTTCAGCAAGCACACCTCACTTAACCAATTGAGGGAGAACATGGGAGGGACACTCCAGGGCTAGACAAAAGTTACCAGAGAGAGAGAGAGACTGAGACTTTCACCTACCTTGGTTCACTCATTCCAGTATGATCCACATTGATGTTGCCTCATGATTTTGCTAGAACATGACAGAAGCATCAAGCCATTGTATGCTGGGAATCAAACACAAAGCAGAGTATGAGGATTATGATCTTTCTTGCATTTATGATGGCAATAATAAAAAAGGGCCATCTTTTCTAAAGGCAGGTTTATTTTTTCAAGCTGCCAATTCATTTTAAGGGATTTGACATTAACCTGATCTGATGATGTGGCTAAGCTAAGCATTTGGAAGCCACTCATAATAAAGCCACCTGGTAGCAAATTGCTTCAGTCCTGGCAACCATGTGTGGTGGTTTGACCCTGACTGGAGGCCAGACTCCCACCAACATCACTCTATCACTCCCCTCTTAGCTGTATAGGGGAGAAAATGGAGTCAAGATAAGGACAGGGAGAGATCATTCCACAATCAGCATCACAGGCAAAACAGACTCAACACAGAAGAAAAGCAAGAAAACTCTCCAATTTATTACACTACACCACACACAGAGACACCAGAGTGAGATAATGAGAAGTACAAACATCTCTTAAAACAACCCCCCTGCCCCTCCCTTCTTTGCAGACTGAACTTTATTCATGATGTTTCTCTTCCCCGGGATAGCACAGGGGGAAAGACGGGGAAATAGGGAATGGAGGCTTTGGTCTTCGGTCAGTTCCTCATGAGTTGTTCTTCTTTGGTAGGGGGGGGAATTTCTCACACTCTTTCCCTACACCAGCTTGGGGTCCCACCCATGGGAGACAGTCCTCCACGACCTTCTCCATGTGAGTCCTCTCCCATGGGGCCTCGGCTCTTCACCAACTGCCCCAGTGTGGGTCACTGCTGTAAACTCATAAAATGTCTCTCAGTCCCAGACTGGTGGCCCCAGCCTGGTGCCCCACAGAGTCTCAAGCACCCCAGCAAACCTGCTATGGTGTGAGTCTCTGTCTCTCTCTCTTGCTGCCTCTTATCTCCCTCTGTGGGCTGCAGGTGCTGTCCATGACTTGCTCCAGTGTAGGTCACAGATTCTTCCATATTGCTCCACCTGCTCCACGGTGGGCTCCTGCCTGGCCTAGGTACCTCTCCATGGGCTACAAGTAGGGTCTCTTTATCCTCCATGGGCTGTAGGGGGACACTTGCTTCATCATTATGTTCTCCATGGGACACAGGGAATCTTCGCTCAGTGCTTCCTCCTCCCCCCTTCACCAACCTTGGTGTCTGCAAAGCTTCTTACATCTTCTCACTCCCTTCTCTGGTGGCACAATGTGGCTGTTTGCATTTTTCTCTCTCTAAAATGTGATTCCCAGAGGCCTGTGACCAGTGCAGATTGGCCCAGCCAGCCTGGTCAGTAACAGGGTTTGGGAGTTTGGCCTTGGGAGCACAGCTGGGATTTATTTTGTTGGACCCTTAAGAAACTTTCTAGTTGCTTCTTAAAGAAGCCACCCTGCAAAACCACCACACTGTGTTTCTTAAAAGCTTATATAAAAGAGAGAAATAATGCAATGCAAATAATTTCTCACATATATTTTAGTAACAAGTTCCATTAAATAACAATGAATCAAACCACACTGTGCCACACATCACTTTTTGAAAACTCCTTTTACCAGGGCTCAGAGTAAGCAGTACAGGATGAAACAAATTTATCTGAATGTGCCACAACCTGTTCATCCATGTGGCACATTCGACCCTCCTATTTTGGGAGGGAAGACAGAGAACAACCATCAACTGCAGTTTGCAGTTGGAAATACCTTATTCCTGGATAGGTATTTCCAACTAAGCAGCTAAGGTGGCGTAAGGTGTGCCATGCTCCCTGGACGTCATCAAGGCTGGGAAAAGCCTCTGTGGATGATATCTGCCTAAATATAAAGTGTTGCCTGACTCCCAGAGACAGTGTAGCCCTTTGTGAGAGCTACCAGGCAATAGTTTACTTCACTATAGCCCCATGGACTTTTCCCAATCTCTGTTTTTACCAGCAAGTTTTGCTGGTTGATCCTGGTTGTCTGGCACAGCAAAGTTGCATAGGTACAGCATCTTCCATATCTATCTACCTGCTCCAGAGTGCCTCTCAACATGCTGCATGGGCTTCCACGGGCTGCATCTTCCACGCGCTGCGGGAGGACACTGGCTCCACCATGATTTTCTCTTTGGGCTGCTGAGGAATCTTTCTCTCAGGGTCTCCTCTTCTACTTCTTCATTGACCTTGATGTCTGCAAAGTTTATACATCTTCTCACTCCCTTCAGTGGCAAAAAACAGCTGCTTGCGGTTTGTTTGTTTTTGGTTTTTTTTCTCTTAAATGTGATTCACAGAGACACTGTGACTGTCGCTGATTGGCTTGGATTTGTTATCAGCAGAGTCCAGCCTTGAAAGCCCATCTGGTATTTACTCTTGTCAGGCCTGTGAAAAGCTTCTAGCTGCTTCTTGCAGAAGCCACCCCTGAAGAGAAGAATCTCCTTCTCCACCAGATTCTCGCCTGACAAAACCACATATATATGAACTCTTGCATTAATATTAATTTCTGTGGTTAGTGCACAAGGGTTTCAAAGGGGGAAGCATCTAATTGGAAATTCCAGATGTTGTTGTCTACTGTTTGCTATTTCAATCAATATTTTTCCTGTTATTTTCAGTAATCAAGCTGGAGCTACTTGTACCATTACTTCTCTGAAGTCTATCTAGCCTTTCCTCTCTCAAATGAAGGTCACAGGTAATATGTTTGTAGGTAGAAATAGTTTTTTATTGGCTCAGCTGGCATAATTTGAAAAATTAGGCAAGCTTTTTGGTACAGAAAACCTTCAGTCAGCTTCAAACAAAGGTTACTAAATATTTTGCTATCAGAGTTATTTCTTAGATAAATCAATCTAAGGAAGTGGTGAAATCCAGCCAAATCCTACTTTCCTAGTGCATTCATCTGACACCAGGAGGATCGAATGTGCAGTCAGGACAGAACATGGCCCACAACCAGCTACAAGAAAACTTTTGTATAGTTGACTCTTGTAGAAAAAAAAAATCCTGCATTATTTTAGAGAGACATATAAAGGCTTGCTTTCTCCATGTACTTCTATTCCACTAAAGACATGTGAAATAATTAGAATGTTATACAATTATTGTAATGTATTTTTATGAGTCCTGTAAGTACCTTTTACACAGAGCACTCTCCTTAGCTGTTCTCAATTTTTTAAATTCAATAGGAGCATACTGGAACGTTACAATTACTTGTCTCTGTTGCATATAAGATACATACATTTACAACACCAATGTAGACAAATTCTAAACAAGCAATCAGTATTTCACCTGTTAACACAATCCAGCAAGGTTCCTAGGTCTTGAGGGATTGCCTCCAGTAGAAAACATTGATCCCTCTGGTGTTAATATTGGTATGCTTGGGGGTGGTGGTGGTTGCTTGTTTTACTGTGTCTCATGTCGTGGTAGGTTGTTTCAGGGTCCTCCACTTCAATCCACATATGTGATATCATTAGTTGCTGGTAGTGGACAAAGTCCACCTTCTAACAGGAAAAACTGCTTTGCCCTTCAGTTCTGCAAAAGGTTGAGAATAGCTGTCATTTTATCCCCAATAATAAATCTCCTATTCATTTTTACAAAGGCCTAGATATTTAACAGGCGTCACACAAACTGAATCCATACAGAGTAAACAGTCAGAGACTGCCATTGTGGATGAGTTGTGTTACCTTCAGCTTTGTATCTAAAAACGTCCTTGAGGTGTGGTCTTGGCTCTATCCCAGTACAATGCACTTGCTGACAGATCAGAGCCTTGTAAAATAATTGCTGGCAGATAAAGTAAATCCTCATCAAATTTTACTCTCTGATGAAAAGATCAATATAAGTAATCAAGACAATGGAAGCCATATGAAGGCTACAGAAATACAGAACAAGGACTCAAGAGTGTTGGTTGAAACATTTCTGTAAAAATCATGAAATAGCATGAGAAACATTCCTTTACAGGAGGGAATGAGTAGAAAGGAACGAATGATTCTACTGTCTGCTCTCTCCCTCTGATTTTTCTTCTTTTCCACCACCCCTCCCATTGTCTGATGTTTGGTTGTTTGTTTGGTTTTTTTTTTAGTATTCTGATTGCATTTCATTAAGAACAATTCTATTTTGGGGGGGTTGTGGGGTACTGGTTCTTAGCTGTCAACTGAGCAACCTTCTTGAGAATTTATGAAAATGTAAATGCATATATAACTGTGTTGGCATAACTGAGATTACTTATGTCTGTAAAGTCAGATCCAATGTGATATCCAATTCCATTCACATACTTACACAGAAAGGTATTCTGAAATTCATGTGCATTTCAGAATAAACCAAATGCTTGCTTTGGCATTAGCATTACCCAAACAGCTAAGAACCCCACTCACATGGATCAGGATTTTCCTGTGCTAGGCACTATAATATATTATGGTTTGAATTAATTCATTGAAATATGCACGTGCATTCTTTGTCAAACTAGATTAGAGTTTCATTTTGCTTATATTCCCTATGCATTGTCCTATTATTATTCATCCAGATATTTCTTAAGCCATGGTGGTGCTTGTAGTAGGGAGTCATAGAATTACTCTCTACTGTGCTACAAGAGCAAACATGAAACATGAGAATTCTTAGAGATATAAGGTAATATAAAGACACGGAAGTGAAGAGAGAGAGAATAGAGTAGTAGGCATCTAAGGTTACCTTTGCTATTTCTGGAGCTTAAAGAAAACAGACAACTGCTTGGAATTGGGATTTTGCTCATTATTTCTATAGTATTGCGGCCCTTGCTCTGCTAGTTTTAGGACAGTAGTCACAGTGTTCCTAGAATGAACAGCACCCATCAAACAAAGAGGAGAAATCAAAGCTGACTAGGGAGAGAAACATTTCTTAAGCTCCAGCCAGCAATGTCATTTAAAGGAGACTGAGATACAAGGATGTCCGCACACCACCTCCAAGACAAATAAAATTCAGAAGCATGACGTCCTTTCCATGGCTTGCCCGGAACAGTACAGAAAGGAATTCTTTATAACAAGTTGCTTAACCCTTTCAGTCACAAAGGCCAGCCAGTATCTTTAGTGGTGTTTAATACCTCTAGGGTCTGTGGAGATACAAATTGCTATACGATCCCATTCATCAAAAAACCCTGGGGTATTGAAATAGAAGCTCTTCTGCTGGCAGTGGCTGAGCTGCAACATAAAGTTATGAAGAGAATGACCGGTCAGACTTTAGCTTCTTCTAATTCCTAGGTTTGCTTCCTCTCCATACTGACTGCAACCATGATCAATTATGCACTTTTAACTTAATCACAACAACAAAACCAGCAATAACAACAACAAAGCCATACAGAATCATACAAAGCCATTATGAAATCACAGGTTTCATATCAGGATTCAATGAGCCATAGTGATGTAAGATAAAATTCAGAAAAAAAACCCTAAATTCTGCTATATTTTAGTTAATCAGTAATTGATGGTTCAGGATAACAATTCATGTCAGTAGATAGGCATTAATTCAGCTTTCACAATTCTGCATGATATAATGCCTTGGGATAGAAATAATATTTCCCACTTAGAAAACCAGCACGTGAAAGGATAAAATCATTATAAATGTATATATTATTAAAGGATTAATAAAATCTGCATGTATTTCCATTGAAGTCTCTTCACCGATTCCAGTGCAAGGTGAATAATATTCTACATATATTAAATTGTTACCCAACTCTGAAGAATAGAGCGTATCTAAGGTTAATGACTAAAATACAAGTACAAATTATTACATTTTAGAAAAATTATCATAATTTATGAAAGAATAATTTGCACAAATCTTTGATTACCTAGATCTCTGGACCACAGAAAAAAATATCTAAAGGCAGTTTTTTCCCCAAAGTGTTCTTCACTAAATTGGTTCAAATAATCCTCCTGCCAGTAAGTCCATGGGAACAATTTTCCCACATTAACATTCAAAGATCACTGACTAAAAAAGGTTTGAGGAAAATGACTTATTAAATAAGTTTTATTGTGTAGAACTGACTAAATTACATGCATAAAACCAGTTATGTTCTTTTCTCTTTATGAACAAATATTAGATTAGTAACTAATTAGCAGGTACGCCCAAAAGAACAACTGTGAGAGTTTCTTGATGTTCTATTCTATTCTGCTTTCCTTGGTTTCAAAATATAGCAAATGTTTTGTTCCATTCAGAACTTTTATATGGTTTTGATCCACAAATATCCTAGCAAATAATTATAGAGCCAGATATCTTCTTAGGTACAGATAATGTCTCTGACGTACAGAATGAGCTCATTCAGTTCTTTCATAAGTGGTCAAACTGGAAATTCTTTCCCAAAGTCCTACTTGTCTTTGATCTTGATATACAGAGGATGTTGCTTCTGTTAGGGGAAAAGCAGCACAAAATGGAAAAACCCACTGGATGGTCCAATGTGTATATCGAGTGTGCTCTGTGGTTGAAACCACCTTAGCCTTCACATAGGTGTGTTTGATGTTAATCCAACATAATGTTTTATTATATACAAGAATCCCAAAAGGTTCTGTTAAACTGACATGGTTACATTCAAACTGAAAACAATGGAAAAACTCCTTATCAACTTGAAAGGGAAAAGAAAAGTTAATTTGTCTCTCAAACGTATAAAATGTGCCTAGAAATTCCTCGAGTTATTCAAGTTTGTAGCTTGAAACTTTAAATGGTATTTTGAAATTATGATTTAAATGTCATGGAAACACTGTACCTAATGGTTTGTTTGATTTTGACCTGTGAACCACAAAAGATGGATGTAAGGCATTACATATGCCTCCATGTATGGAAGGAAATTTCAGAGCTGATGTTTAGCTTCATCTGAGCATTACTTAATACTGTCAAAACAGGAGATGAAACATTGCTTCCATGAGTGAATCAAGAGAGGAGCAGTTCCTTTGCTCAGATTAGAACAGCCCGAAAGATACTTCAATTTGCTTCTAGTGCCAAGAAGTAGCAAAATCATTAGAGGTGGAAGAGCACCATTCCTACACCTCTGCACACCAAAATCTGGAAAAAAGGGTTAGAATTGAAATTAGAAATTTTCATAATCAGAGGGGTTTACTCCAGTAGCAACCAATGTCAAGTTCCTATCGTGCTGCTATGTAACTGTAGAATTTATTACTTCATTCTTAAGAGATTTATAATAAGCTTATTTTAGCTAGATAAAAGGTAGAAGGGAAACCACACACACAAAGGAATTTTGCACATTGGCATTCTGAATGGAAATCGTTAAGTTGAAAATAAATCCAAGGATACCTGATTCTCAACAGACTGCCACAGTCACTTCTATAAGAGACCTTAGCCCCACCAGATTCCTGTTAACTATCACATCATTGCTTTGATACTGAATTACAGCCAATTTATTTTGAAACCTCTTCTATAAATACTTATTGCAATATACATCAAGATTCTTACTGTTAATTATTCCCTGTTCATGTTCATGCTCAGACATTAAGCAGAAATACCCAGCTTCTGTTTCCTAAGTACTTTGAATGAGTTACAAGTGGTTTGAAACTATTCAACAGCTTTACCTACTCCATCAACAGATGGTTTGGGAGATCTTGACAGGTTGTTAAAACATATCATCTTAGTCCCAAGCCCTGGGTGTATGTATTTAAATGTTATGCTTTACACAGAGAGTGAGCTATGCTATCTCAGGATAGTATGGGTATGGCATACCCCAACAAACATATAATGAAAATATCTGTATTCTTCTTTTTCATTATGATGGGAAATTTCAAGAACTTCTATAAGCAATACTATTTAATAAATTACTTTGATATTTACTCATGACTTGGATGCTACTGAAAGTATAGACTAAACAGGTTTGAGTAGTTAAGTGAGCTACAATAACCTGCATATAAGAACTCTTATCAGAGCTGGAATGCTTGTCTTTATGGAACACAACTGTACTTCTGCTTCTCCAATTCTTTTAACAATATTTGTTCTTTTATACCTGTATTATACCCCTCTGCACTTCCTCTTTTCAGAAATGAAAGACAGGCTTCTGCAGCCAGAAACAGTGATTGAGATGAGAGGCTGCTTCAGGTATGTATGACAAGCATATGTCCAAGTATATTACTTCCATGAAGGGTCATGTGGAAGGGATTATGAAGCAATACTCAGGTTGAACACTGGAGTACAAATAGTGGTGTTGCAGGTTGAATTTAAAAGGAAGTTGGAAGGCCATCTCATGGGACGTTTTGGTGAGTCAAACAGAGGAAGCTTTTTAGTTTTGGATTTCACATTAAAATCTACCCTTCCTACATAGGATCCAAACAGTTCGTACCTTAACCCACAAATTTTAATACATCCTATGTGCAGTTATATGAGTTTAATAAAGGTCCTGTGATGAGCAGGTATTTGGATTATGACCTTCAGGACCTCAGACCACCTCTTCAGTATTTTACAACCTGCTGCCTTCATTAATCCACCTTAATACCACAATATCTGCATTTAATCTGATTCTCAAGCTTCTTATCTGTAAGCAGCATACCTAAGTACCTTTGACTATGACATATAACAACATAAATGAGATCAGAATCTTGCTCATTGTGTTTAGAAAGCTGCAAGAATAGTTTTGACTGCTCTTACCCGTGCTTCTACAGATCACTCAGCACTATTATTTAGTGTGGTCCTAAAATACAGTTCAGTTTGGATGAAATAAAATAGCTAGTGTTGTGGAGACTTCCTTACAGATGCAAGCAACTGAAATTAGAAGAAATAAAACATGCTTCATTTCACCTTACCTTTATGAATTTGAAACTAGAAGTGAAGAAACAAACCCCCTTCCATGTATAAGGATCATCTCCTTCAGCAGTTGCAATATCATTAAGGTAAACTAGCAGAACAGCCTGCATATATATGTGCATGCAGCAAAGGGTTATAATGTCCAAATAACATATAAAAAACCATGACTTGCACCTTCTCCCAGAGCAAAGGCTGACTGCATCAACATTCTGGAACCAAGATCCAAGGTGTCGCTGAGGGTGACACAACTTGAGCATAGGCTACCATCTGGTTATATCCTCAAAGAAACAGCTGTAATAGGTTATATCCTCAGAAGAAACAGCTGTAATCTTCTGCGCTGACCATTAGTATTTAGCCACCCCAAAACAGAGGAACTCTGCTGCACACTTGATAGCCCACAACAACATTATCTATGTAGAACTTTTATTTGCAAATTGGTCTGTTCCAAGAGTTACTCTGCATAAGACTCTTCTCAAATTGTAGCATTGTCTCATACTCTCTACTGCAGAATAGAAAGGGAAAGAGGAAGCAGAAGAGCCATAAATGGAAAACTAAATTGCTGCATTATTGTATTTCTTCTCAGGAGGGATGCCAGCAAACATCCATTAATCTGAAGATTATGAAGGGCATACAAAGAGATAAGGAATTTTAAGATTGAATCCTTAGGAAAAATTTCAGCTGAGCCTCTAAATTCAGTCAGCACTGCAGGCAGGAATTAAATTTAGAACCTGGTCCCCACATACATTCTTCAGACTGAACTTAATATTTTCTACCAGTATGAGCATAAACGTAGCTTGTCAAGCGTTAAACATATGTGCAGCACTCATGAGCATACTGAAACCTGAACAGGGTTTTTGTGGAACAGATGCAGAAATGACTCATCAAGTATCAGTGAGAAAGCCTCAGAGTTCAAGGAAATATGCACCGAAATGTCTTCAATAGCAGATTCTAAAGTGGGCAAAGAGAAGCAAATGAAAATTTCCAAGTGCTTTGGAAAAAAAAGAATCATTAAAATGAGGGCTGCATGCAATTTCTGAGGCAGGAGAAAAAATTCTGACAAGCTTGTGGAGAATAGAAGGAAAAGAGAAGAGAAGAGAAGAGAAGAGAAGAGAAGAGAAGAGAAGAGAAGAGAAGAGATACATCTGAGTCTCTCTCCAAGGAATCAAAATGCCAAACTTGGCCCATGTGTGTTATTAGTACCCCACAGAATTATGAAATGAAGAAAAGATGCACAGGCAAAGAAAAGCACAGTAACATATAGGACAGTGAACGCTAAACAGGTAACAAAACTTTAGTGGTGCTATTAGTCCAGAAAGGCATACTCAGCACTATGCAGAAGAGGAAAACCAAATTTTAGTCCAGCAAGAGAAATCAAATGAGCTATAAACAGTCCTAACACTGTGAGAACCAAGCGAATACTGAAGGTGAAAAATCTACTAGATGAATTTTCAGACAGGAGATACAATGGAAAAGTTAAGCTTTCAGCTAAATTAAATATACGGTAAACCTAGGGATGTTAAACCTGGTAAAAAATATTCACCACATATATGCTTTTTCTCAATTTAAAAAATAACACCCTACAGTCAAAAATACTGAGATAAAACAAGACCTATCAACTTTTTGGCAGCAAACTTATTCAAAGATTTTCCAGATATTTTTAAAGGATGGCAATTAGATAAAAAAAAATTTCAGTCAGTAAAGCTGAGTGCTCACATTACCCAGGAGCAAGAATCACAATGAGAAATAAGGTGTTGAGCTCATCTGGGTTATATACTGACAATGTAGAAGTCAAGCAAGCTGTGTGCTTAAGAAGAGATTTAAAAACTGCAACACGTATATCCTCATTTCATTAATCTAATTTCAAATGCTCTGAAGCCATTGCTTCCAAGGTATTAGACATGATTTTTTTTTCTCAACTTTCATTCCCCTTAGTTAAGGTGAGCAGATGTTTGCCAACATTTCAAGGTACAAGTAACAGACTGGTCTTCCAAATCCTTTGAAACAGAACGAAGTAAAGGGAGAGCAGCACAGCTGTACACTTAAGGTGTCACTCTGAAATTAAGGAACTATGACTAGTGTCATAAGCAAATGAGGCAAATTATCTCACTTTTCCTAACCTTCACTACTTTTAGCTCATACATGTTTTCCAATTAGACAATCTAATCTCCATAGCCAGAGGTTTCTTCAACATTCCATAGTACTTTGCCTAACCAATGCTACAGTTCCTGTGGCAAACTAAGAAGCAATAACCACCACGTATGGCACACAGCTTATCTGCTATTCAATGTAAGACTTCAACACTCTCTCCCCACGCTTTTCATCACAAGGCTCTGCAGCTTTGTTTTCCATGGAGAAACCTCCCTGACATTTCTCAAGTGGTGCAGCATGTTAACAGAAAACAGAATGAATCATCTATTGCAAGAACCAGGGAAAGGAGCCTATAGCTACCATTTTCTTCCACAGTAGCAGCATATGTGTTTAACAGGGGGAAGTTAACAGTTAAAGGGTGGAGAGTGAGAGTGATTCCCTAGGTAAGGCTGGAAAGCAAAACCCTGGTGAGTCACTTGTAGACTGATGGAAGGAAAGAACAGTTGAGGCTCTCAGAGAAAGGTGAGAGATCATGAACAGGACAAGCCAAGGAGAGCAACTAAACCTCTATCGAGCTAGGTGGGAAGGGTGTGCCGGATCCTCTGCTTAAGTTAATACCAATTTGGTTTACGTTAATTGCAGACTGTCATTACTTTGCATTACTTTCCACACTACAATAAATATTCTCTTCTTTGATGACTCCAACTATTCATTCATTTTCCTAGTTCACGTGGCAAGCAAGGACTTCACAGATCTGAGGCATAATACAGCTTTACCCAAGTCCCAAGTATCTAATCATGCTGTGAGGTGGTAGAAGTTCTCAGTACTAGTGGAGTTGTAATTTAAACACAGAAGGTAGATGATTTTTTTGTTTCATTAATAGTCTTGATACTACCACTTCCTAACTTCTGAATGCTTGTATTTACTACCCTCATATTATAAGATCTATATTCAAGTTGAAATTATAGTGTTTATAGTAGATATTATATACACATTTTATCTGGCATTTGAAAATTAACATTAAATTGATATAATTGATGTCTCAATTTCTGTCCCTAATTCTATGCAAGAAATCAAGAAGAAAAGGTAACACTGGAGTGATTATATCTGTTGTCAGAACTGTGCGTCAAACAACACATATAAGATTTACTGCTACAACAAGAACTTTTGTAATGAATCCACTGATAAGACTTTTGAGAGAAGCTCATAATATGAATCAGAAGAATATTTGTTGGTCAGATCCTTGGCTGTAATTAATTTCCAATAACCTCCTATAAAATGAGCTGGTCTGTATCAACTCTATATATCTGTCCTTAAATTAATGTCCATGTTATTTGGTGCTGAGACGCTAAGATAAGCTTCTGGGTTTCACACAGCATTGTAACTGAGAAAAGTGGACAAAAACACAGGAAAAAAAAAGGCAAAAATACTTTCAACACCTTCCTGAACATTGCCTCCCACAAAAGTGCTTTCTTTTAGTGCTAAGGAATTTGGGACCACCAAAATTGTGGTCCCTTACTAGATTCCTTGTAACTTTCAAAATTTCATAAGCCACCTAACAGTGTGGTCTGAATTTCTTCTGTATCTGGTTTTGTCTTTTTTTACCGATTTCATTCACTCATTGTGGTGGTGAAGGAGGAAAAGAAAGAGCCTCTATAGTTGGGCAAGCTGAACATTGGAACATAGTTTGAATGTCACTACTCCCTGGAGATAAAAAATTTCAGTCTGAGCTGTAGCAATCAGAACAAGTACAGAATGTGTAAACTTGAGGAAAATATTTAATAAATATCTTTTAAAACTTTCAAATGCAACTGGGACAACCTTCACAACAGGTATATAAACCTGTGTATTAGTAAATGTGTAATGAAGTAGCATATTCAAGTTTGATGTGCATTGTTCTAGTCACAAAGAGTTATAATGAGTGCAAACTAAAACCTGTCTTAGAATAAGGAATACATGTTTGATATTAGCACTCTGCTTAGCACCAACTCCAGTAAAAGAGACAGGGCAAAGGAAAGAATAGCTTTGACCCCACTGACACACATAGTCACCCTAGGTACAGACATACTTGTCACCTTCAACAAAGTATCAAAAGCACTAATGACCCCTCAGAAAACTCCTCCTTTTACCAATAGTCCCTTGCTGTAGTATAGCCAATGGGAAACTAGAAGTTCTGTCCAAATGTATTAAAGTGCCACAAGAAGATCCTGGTATTGTTATTCCCCTCTTGCAGACATGGGTATAACTGAGAAGGGAGGCAAGCTACTTATTCTGACCATCACAGGTAGCCCATTGCTACAGGTATATGCTCATTAGTTGCTGAAAGCCTGGTTTGTTGGGTGGCTTGTATAATTGCTTAAGTGGGACTAGCATATATTTATTTAATACACGTAAACAAGATATGATTTGCCTTCTCTATGTACAGATGAATTTATGAGTACTGGCGCAGAATAAAACAATGTTCTATGGGCAGGAAATCCAGTCTTTTCTCTTGGTCTGCTGAAGCGTGAGGATACAGACCCAGGGTGTGTAAACAGTTTACTACTGTTAATGAAGATGTAACTTCATTAAACATCCTGGATATTTTGACAGAGAACATGCTTCATATTATAGCAGGCCAGTACGTTGACTTAAGTACCCCAATTTTTCCAAGCTACCATAGATTTCAGTCCAAAATTCAAATCCAGAGAACACTTCACAAAGGAACTTTTTATTATTCTATAATAGTAAATGAGTGAGGATTCAATATATTTAGTGCTAAACAAAAGTGGAAATGAGGCCTGCATTGAAATAAATTGGGGAAAAATGAAACAATTCATTTCAGTAACACCTGAATAGAATGGTTTATTATACTCTCATGTTCTATTACAGAAATATTATTTAAACTATAGTTGCAGGGCACAATTTTGATAAGGACCCAAGGGATTTAGACATCCAGCTGTGATCACATCCTACAATTGAGATGAATTCCCAATGTTGTCTCTTCCCCTTGCTTCAGCAGAAATGACTGTAGAGACTGTCAAACTGACTCTTATCAGACATCCAGAAGAAAATACAGTCCCATTTTACTCAAAGTAAAAGTACTCCTTTTTGCAAAAGTACTCCTTTTGCATCACTACGTACTAGCACACATCCTTTCCCTACCAGCTTCTCTGTGTGGCTCTCCATCCCAATTCTATTTCTCAGATACTTCTTGCTGAATCCCCCACTGAAAAGCAGATCTCCCTCCATTACTTACAATGAAGATTTTTCTATCAGCTACATCATTCTTGTAAATTGTGAGGAGACTGAAGATAAACTGAGGGCAAATGTTATGTATATAACAACTGCTGGACTGTGCACCTTTTTGCCAAAACTAGCAGTTTTTAAATAATGATTACACTAACTTTGAACATTTTTGTCCATCTTTTATCATATTAAACTAAGGTCTATTGACCATCTATTTCCGCTGCCAAGGTGAAAAAGAAGGATAAAGTGACATGAAGGATACATATATTCCTGATTTTAAAATTATAAACCAGCAGAAGTGCAAAAAGGCAATGTTCAGGAAAAAAAAACAAAAACAAAAACCAATAAAACCTCAACAAATTAAACATTTACTTTGCAGGCCTGGTTCATTGTTATTTCTCTTACTTGTAATCCTAAATCCATTGACATGAATGGAATTATACAGGAATGATATTGAAACAATGTGATCATGGTCACAGGCCATTATCAATCTAACACTTTTTTCTCCTACAAAGCTGGTGTAAGGCTGTCTGACTGTCTGAAATTACATCTGGTATTTTCTACAAGAATGCAAAAATCAGATTATGCAGAGAATTAGATTTCATGGTTTAAGCCTGTCTCTAGTAAATGTAAAATACAGTCTAGGTGAAGCTGACTTAATGTTCCTCAGATAGGTTGCCTAATGCTTGTCAGTGCCACACAGAAGGGTTTCCGTGGCATACATTCAGTGTGACCATGTGAGTGCGCAGAATCCTTCAACATTAGCCATCTGTTTTTTCTACAAGATTAGCTGCCCCAAGAGGCACAGAGTGACTTCCTAATGCTGGATCCCCACGTAAGAATTATTCCATAACTCCTCAGTCTTCAGAAATCAGCAGGGTTTGGGTTTTTTTTTTTTGCTGAGGAGTTGCCTGTCATGAGCTACAGTAATGAAAACCTTAGAATAGTTATTGCATGCCATCTGCATAACTGTAAAGTAACACCAAATTAAATTTGTTCCAGGACCTGTTATTTGTGGAGGAGGAGTTCTGTTTTATTTGCAATCATGTTATGTTTCTTTAATAGACAGAACCTTAACAAAATATACGTATGTATATGTATATACTCCTCCCAAAATGCAAATAACTTTGGCCAGTTTGTGAGGAAGGAAGAGCATCCTCTGTTTACCTGTGTATTTGCTAAAATCCCCCCAAACCCCACCTTTCTAGAGTCTCTGAATCAATCTGGGACTGAAGCCAAAGTCACCTCCTATATAAGACTGACAGATCACAGGTGAACTACTCCTCCTGACCAACTTCAAACCCCATATCCTCGTGTCAGACTCCACTCAAGATGGGGTTTGGCAGGGGAATATGGGTTACAGAATGGGCTTTCCTGCTAGCAGTTTGCAGTATCCAACAGATTGGTAAGAAGTTTTGGGTTTTTTTAATTGGGTAAAGAAAAAATACTTGTTTTAAATCTAGTAATACATTTTAAACAACTATACTCATTTTATTGTTTCACTTAAGAGATGGTAGCCTTGAAACAAGATTTCTTTACACCTTTTTTTTCAATTTTCATGAAGTATTTAATATCTCTCTTTATATGACCTCATTTGGCAGGTAACCTTGAAGATCAAATAAAAAAGAACTATTATTTGTGTCTTAAAAAGTCAATTTTCCAGAGTCACTTGTTTCTTACAAAAGCATTTTATTCCTGTTGGATTTTGTACTAGGATTAATTATGAATGTTATGTTTTTATACAATTTAAAACTACATTTTCTAATTGCTAAATCAGACTACTGATCAGTCTTTTCCAATGTCTTGTCACCTAGCAGGAGCTAATATCAGATTCTTCAAGACTTCTTGCAACTCCTTTTACAAAAGAGACTAGATTTATTTGGCAAAAAATTTATATCCTATGCATTGATTATATCCTACATAAAATATTTATATAAATTACTGATACTGAGTGTGAACAGAACCAAGGTATTTATCTGACATTTTTAATTCATATTTTGTATGGTTTATTTTCTCCTATCAATATTATATCCCTCAGACCTGGTCTTTATAGATTTTATTAATATAAAAATAGCCCAGTTAAGTCAATGGGACCACTCCAATTGACATTTCTTGTATGGGTACAAGCTTGTTAAATCAGACCTATTAATGTATAGTAATTATTGCCCTGTCAGCTAACATTTTTGAATCTTCAGATTGACAGTGTAAATTTATCTTGCATAACATTTTTAAAACATTGACAAGCCCAAATATAATTCCAGTCTACTTTATAGTTTGTGAAATAAACACTAAAATACTGGAGGGTTGATTTAAGCACAGAACACAACAGTCACTTAGAGTAGAAGCTTATGTTTAGAGTTAGCAGGCAAAAGCATTTTCAGACATTCACTGAACAAGGAAGTTCTTTGTATTGTGCAATGCTAATCTGATAAATTGCTTTGAAAAATGAGTAGCAATTAAACAGTGGCCATCAAACTCCTCTTTATTTGATTCACATTTTGTGGAAAATATTTTCAGTGTGTGACTAAAGAATATTGGCCCAAACCCATGCCATTTCCAAAAAGGTTCTGTGCCTGGCTTTATATTTTGGGTCAAATACTAAATTCTGTAAATTGATTGTAATGACAATTGCATATGTTAATTGTCAGCTGGATATAGATTTAGACATGTCCATCCAGAAATATACTCGGTTCCCAAATTATCCGATAGGAAATTATCCTGACTACTTTTAAAACAGAAACACATATTTTTATTATAGTGAACAACATGGCATTGTGCAACTACTAAAAAAATCTGCTGCTATGATTTCCTTGAGAATAATATTTTAATAAGAATAAAATAACTTCCTAAAATCCAAACCCCCATCTCTTTTCTTGAGAGAAATTAACAGACCAAAGCACATATATATACTATTTTGTTCTGTTACAAAAGTTTTCATGCTAGAATAAACAAACATTTTATCCCTGCTGAGATTCCTATAGATGTGATGGATGAGAGCATATTCTGGCTTATTACTAAGACTTACAGAGGCATTTGTCTCACCTGACCAATACAAATTATAATGACATGGGTGCATTTAAATAAGTATGTTATCTGTGATACTGAAAGACTAACAGGAAATAGAAAGTGGTTAAACTCTGTCATAACTTATTCCTTTTACATTAATAGTTGTCATGCATAAATTTAAATGAGAAAAGAATGAAAAGCTTAGGGCTGAAAGAAATTGCAGATATTGCAGAAACTGCTAGATATGGTTAGGCTGCCTGGAATCCTCTCTTCCAAAGCCAGCAGTCTTTTCAGTCGTGGCTTGAATCCCTTCTGACAGGCATTCTTCAGCTCTGGGATAAATTATTAAATCTGCTTACATGGTAGACACATCCAGGAGTTATATCAGAACTATTTGGTTTTTTTTTTTAAAAAAAGGGTTCTCCTGATCCAGCTATTTTTAAGGTGAGGGTAGTTGTCCAGCTTTCATGGCGGTATCTGAGTTGAGGTTCTTAAGTGGAGGAAATGCTCAGCAAGGAATGTAAGCACCAAGGGGGACTGGGGTTCATGGCACACCCCTGACTTCAGCATTTTCACCAATGTAGCTCCCTGCTTAGTGAGATGGGTGTTACAGATCCAGTTCTGAGTCAGTGAACTCTTCCCTTCTATTGTATAAGGAAAAAGTGGACTTGGGAATAAATTACACGGGCAGTTCCTCTTTGACTGAGAGATTCTCTAGACAGCTGGAGTGCTCACTCACATAAACCTAATCACAGTATTAGTAATTTTTCACCTTGATTATCACCTTCATCACTATGAGGCTTTAGACTTGTCAGGTTATAGGTACATGCTAAGTCAACAAATTCCAAGCAGTTATCACATGCTGACAGGATTCTGTCCTTCACAAAATAATGTTACAGCCAATTTTCTTTTACAAGCCATACAGCCTGCCCCATTTACGTATAAAAGTTTAGAGCTTAGACCAGCAACCTAGGAGCTCAGGATCAATCTTTTTCTAGGCACAAAAGCATTCAGGTCAATATTTATCATGTCTCAGGAGTCTTTGCCAATACATCCTCTGGTATGGTATTGCTGGGTCATGCATGGAAAGGAATTAAAAACTTGCAGAGTCATGAGAGAAAGAGAACTCATCTGGAAGACAATTCGTGTAGCTGATCCAGTAACCATTTAACTGGATGTACAAAAATAATCCTGGAAGCAAGGCACAAAAATAGGACAGTTTTAGTGTAGCTGAGTGCCCTAACCACGTGGACCGTGACTTATTTTCTCCTTTTTTGTCACAGTCTTACAGTTTTTTGCACCATGTCCAGCCTCAGGTCGGGTAGCAAGAATCCTTGGTAAAATAGACTTAGAATATGATACTTAAAGTTTTCTGCAGAGAAGATGTGAGTTTGAACCACCTCAGAGAGAGAAGAAGAGTAAAACAGGAAGCCTTGTTGCTTTGGTTACTTCTCAGGCTATGGGCCTTTTTTTGTTGTTGTTAGTCACAGATGACTTCTTGCATCCAGCTGTAAAACAAATCTAGATCCCTGATTGAGGCTTTAGATTTGTTCCAGAAGAAAAGAACCCATGCTTAGGCACTGAAGAAACTGGATATAAAGATATGCAGACATTATTGGCTCAAGTCCTAAGTCTTATTTCTTTTAACCAGTTCTGTTCCTTTTCTTATTATTACCTAGCTACTATGCAGAAATTCTGAATAAATGGCTCTCTTACACTTTGCAAATTCTTCCTGTAATTGTTGCATATATTAGTGAGATTCAGTGCAGCAGTGATGTGAGGGCTGTGATCCAGTCATTAGAATCCCTTGTAGTGAGCTTTAAGGGAAACAAAGAAAACAGATACACAGAATTTGAAATCCAAATGAGGTGTCATGTGTATTTTTAATATAAAGTCTCTTTCTATAATTACATTTTCATTTTGGTAGGGAGGTCCATTCCATGTTTTTCTGATGTGATAAAGGACTCTCCCCTTTATCTTTCATAGATGTATCTCTGTACTTTAAATGTTTTACTTTAACAGTTCAGATACAGTAAATTATATTTAATGTGCTTTTTACTATTTCTTGACAGAAGCCCAGAATGTAATCCAACAGGAAATAGGAAGCACATCCACTGAGGACATTCAGCAGAATCAAAATGGTATGTTCATTTATACAGTGCATTTGTATTATTTGCTACACATTTCCTAACACAATTTCATAAAAGGGTCAGAATAAAAAGGTAGAAAAAGCACATCACAGTTGAAAGCAATTTCTTATGATTTAACTGTACCCTTTTCACCTGATCCTTACTCTGTGTAAAACAAAACAGACTTAATCACAAAATATTAGGAGCTGGAAGAGACCTCAAAAGATCACTCAGTCCAAGCCCCTGCCCAAGCAGGATCATCTAGAGTAGATCACATACGAACATGTCCAGATTGGTCTTGAATGTCTTCAAAGAAGGAGACTCCATAACCTCTCTGGGCAGCCTGTGCCAGTAGTCCGTTGCCCTCACAGTGAAAAAATTCCTCCTTATATTAAGAAGGAACTTTCTATGTTCCAGTTTGGAATCATCTCCCCTTGTTCTATCACTGGCCATCACTGAGAAGAGCCTGGATCCATCCTCCTGACACTCACCCTTTATGTATTTATAAACATTAATGAGGTCACCCCTCAGTCTCCTCTTCTCCAAGCTGAAGAGACCCAGCTCCCTCAGCCTTTCCTCATAAGGAAGATGTTCCACTCCCCTAATCATCTTGGTGGCCCTGCGCTGGACTCTCTCAAGGAGTTGTATGTCCTTCTGGAACTGAGGGGCCCAGAACTGGATGCAATACTCCAGGAGAGGTCTCACCAGGGCGGAGTAGAGGGGGAGGAGGACCCCTCTTGACCTACTGGCCATCCCTGTTCTAATACATCATAGGATGCCATTGGCCTTCTTGGCCACAAAGGCGCACTGTTGGCTCATGGTCATCCTGCTGTCCACCAGGACCCCCAGGTCTGTCTCACCTGCACTACCCTCTAACAGGCCAGTCCCCGACCTATACTGGTACCTGGGGTTGTTTCTCCCCAGATGCAATACCCTACACTTGTCCTTATTAATTTTCATTAAATTTCTCCCTGCCCAGCTCTCCAATCTGTCTAAATCCTGTTGAATGATAGCACAACCTTTGGTGTGTCAGCTACCCCTCTGAACTTCGTATCATCAGCAAACTTGCTGACTGTGCACTCTGTTCCGTCATCCAGGTCATCAGTGAATACATTAAACAATACTGGCCCTAGTACCAACCCTTAAGGGACTGCACTAGTTACAGGCCTCCAGCCAGACTCTGCACCATTAATGACAACTCTCTGGCTTCTTCCCTTCGACCAGTTCTCAATCCATCTCACTACTCTACCCTTCAGGTCACACTTCCTCAGTTTGCCCACCAAGATACTGTGGGAGACAGTGTTAAATGCCTTACTGAGATCCAGAAAAACAACATCCACTGCCCTACTATCATCCATCCACCTGGTTATAGCCTTGTAAAAGGCTGTTAGGTCAGTTAAATGTGACTTCCCCTTGGTAAAACCATGCTGACTACTTCTAATAACCCTCTTATCCTTGATGTGCCTGGAGACAGCACCAAGGACAAGTCGTTCCATTACCTTTCCTGGGATGGAAGTGAGGCTGACCTGTAGATTGTCTTCTTGCACTTAATTTTGCTCAACAGTCCCCTGTTTAACCACAGAGGTCTCCTGGCTTCTCTTCTTGATTTTTTCCTCATTGGGATGCTCTGATCTTGAGCTTGCAAGAAGCGGTCCTTGAATGTGGACCAACTTTCCTGGGCACCTTTTCCNAGAACAAGATCCAGCAGTGCTCCTCTCCTAGTGGGTTCATTCACCATTTGCATCAGGAAGTTGTCATCAATGCACTGGAGGAACCTCCTGGACTGTGGGTGGCTGGCCAAGTAGGCATTCCAGCAAATATCTGGGTAGTTGAAATCCCCCATAAGAACAAGGGACTGTGACTGTGTGACTACTCTCGGCTGCCTGTAAAAAGCCTCAGCATCATCCTCTTCTTGATCAGGAGGCCTGTAATAAATGCCCACAACAGTATCCCCCATGCCAGCCTGTCCTTTAATTCTTA
>VXBZ01012544.1:551468-603033 GCA_013399135.1 Heliornis fulica | reverse complement strand
ACACAGACTTCTAACTCCTCCTGTTTATTCCCCCACTGCATTTGTGTACAGGCATTTCAACGAGCGTGCCGAGCACACTGATTCAACCTTAGGGGAGCATGAGATCTTCTGGTTCTCATTATTGCCAGTACTCCGTGCCACTGACAGGGGCCCAGCAATAAACCCACCCCCCTTCAAATCTAGTTTAAAGCCCTAAGGATGAGGTTAGCTAACTCTTTTCCTAGAGCCCCACTCCCCCGGTAGATAAGCCCTTTCCACTTGCTCCTGTTAGGCCTAATGTCTTGTAGGACCATCCATTCCCAAAGAATCCAAATCCCTGCCTGTAGCACCAGTCCCTGAGCCACAAATTCATAGCAGCAATCTTTCTGTTAGATCCAGCATAACTTTCTAATCCTTTCTAGGTCAATTTTGGGTTCAATTTTGATATTGTTACATTAGTTTGTTTTCTTACTTTTTTCTAGCTTCTGCTACAATTTTATCTAAGGTTAACATCATCCAGTCGATGCTGACAAATCCAATAGTAACATGTAAGTAATGGAATTTAAATGTATTCGGTAAGTTTTCAATTGTAGAGGATGTAGACAGAGGAATCTAAAGGAAAGGTACAGATAAAGGAAGTCATTAAGAGAAGAAAGAAGGTGGTTAAGAAACATATTATTGAACTGAATTATTTCTTATCTGAAATGTGGATGACTAATAAAGCTGAACATAACTATAACCATTTATAGAGCTATATGAGTAACAGACATGATTGTAGGATGAATGCACAGATTTATAATGGGTAGATGGACAGAAAATAAAAATTAAGGTAGGCGGGTAAAGACTATTCAGAGATAAAATGAAGCCTTGCACAAGCTGATTTTCACCATGTCAAGGTTAGGATTTCTTTTAAAACTAGTTTTAATTCACAGATTTCAATCCTGCTCACAATGGCCAGGTGTGCAGCACATGGGGCAACTTCCACTTCAAGACCTTTGATGGCCTCATATTCTTCTTCCCTGGGGTCTGTAATTATGTTTTTGCATCTCACTGCAATTCTGCCTATGAAGATTTCAACATCCAGTTTAGGCGCGTATTCAAGAAAAACACCCCAACAATTATCAAGATCACCATGAAATTGGAAGGTGTAGTTGTTGAGCTAACACAGGATGATGTCATGATTAATGGCAACAGGTAAGTTTATTCATAACGCTTGTCTGGTAACCACAGACCTTTTTTTCAAACATGGAAGGTACTTTGGGTTATTTGGGGGTGAAATTATGTCTTCTTGGATAATCTGACAATTTTACCAATATAAATAATGAATAAATTGCTAATAAGTCCTGTCATAGCAAATCAATCATTCCCTTAATTATTACCTTAAAAAATTCTATGAAAGTTCCTGAGACATTGAATACAAATATGCATCCATATTTGCTAATGTGGGACAAACTTATTTTTAACTGCTTTCATTTCATCACAACTGTATTATTTTAGTATCCCCATAGATGCTGTTTTTATCAAATGTCTGGGTCAGAAAATACCTAGCATTCTTTTTGCCTTTTCTCAGAGTTCAGTTGCCATACAGCCGGTCTGGAATTGAAATAGAGAAAAGTAGCATTTATGTGAAAGTTGAGGGCAAAATGGGTATTTCGTTAATGTGGAATGAAGATGACAGTATGCTGGTAAGAATTACTTCTGGACCTATCTGCACCTTAAGAGACCAGAGCCAATCTTTGTTGAGGCCTGTCCCTGTTTGTTTTAGGATTACTGTTGTTTTTCCATCTCATACTGTTGGGCAATTCTTTCCTAATAAAAATCTTGATTGCATCCTAAAGAAAATTACATCAATTTCTAGTTTGTAGTAGGCATCTGCTTAAAATAGGGTGAAAAAAACCTTTAATTATATCATTAATATATCATTAATATATCATTAATATCATTAATAGATCATTATTATAAGGCCTACTTACCCCTTCAAATATAATTTTCTAGCAGAATCTCACTCTCCTAGGACTTTGTTTTTGTTTTGAATATGATTTTCCTTATGAAGAATGAAAGAGAAAGAGGCCGAGAGCAATCTATGCATTACAGTGAAAACCTAAGTCTACATCAATAGTATTGATAGCTTGGACTCTGCATTGTAAATCAAAGCCAAGCCAACTCTTCATTCTACACCCCCCCACAGTTTTAATTAGATTACTAAATAAAATTACACAGATGCTTTCAGTGATCTTGAAAATATTTCAGAATGTTTATACTAACTTCTGCCAACTTACCACCTACTATTTCAGCTGGAATTGAATGAGAAATATGCCAATCACACCTGTGGACTTTGTGGAGACTTCAATGGCCTTCCAACTTACAATGAGTTATATTCAAACAGTAAGTTTTAAAAACAATAAGTAATTGATTCTGAAGTAACCAGAAACTACTTTTTTGGCATTCTTTTAAACTTCAACATCATCAATATTCCTCTTTCCCATGCTGTTAAAATATTTACCTAGAAAACTTGTTAAATCTCTGTTAAAATGTACAGAGAGCAGATAATGTGACTTAAAGGTATTAAGTATAAATATAGTACTGGTGCTTACAATTGATTGCATATTACTTTTATGTCATGACTTTATGTACCTAACCATCTAACCCCATAAAAGAGATGATCATTAATAACATAAATAAGTATAGAAATATAAAAAGGCAACTAAAGTCAGTAACATTTATTGTTTCAGTTCTGTCTTAAAATAGTGTAGCCATATTTGCCTACTGAATTGCATGATCTTTATAACATCTTATCTTCATCATTTTACCTATTTCCAGCTAGAATTTTTTTTTCTAAACCTCAGCCTCTACTATCAAAATCCCTGTTTAGACTCACTTCTCTCTTCCTTGCAGGGGCTCAATATAATCTGAAAACAGTTTGTTATTTTTATGGTACAAAAATACAAAACCTTAGTTTGCATTTAGATGTAATCACCTGAGAATTATTTTCTAATGTTTACTTTTTCCAGCATAAATTGAGGTAGTGAGATGTAGTACTTGCTTTGGAAGGGATGATTGAATTTAAAGAATTAAAGGAACTAGCTGCCTTGGCCAG
The DNA here is from genome assembly GCA_013399135.1 of Heliornis fulica. Classification (NCBI taxonomy): domain Eukaryota; kingdom Metazoa; phylum Chordata; class Aves; order Gruiformes; family Heliornithidae; genus Heliornis; species Heliornis fulica. The sequence continues at coordinate 599,957 of VXBZ01012544.1, read as the reverse complement.
CTTAGTACAAAATCCTTCAGAGGAGAAAAAGATAACAGGCAGTTGCATTGAACAAAAAAATCTCACCCCAACCTTCACAATTACATTTATTTTATACAGATATGGAGATATCAGCCTTGCAGTTTGGCAATAAGCAGAAAGTGGATGGGCCAACAGAACACTGTGAAGACGTCACTTCTACCCAGTCAGTTAATTGCACTGATAACTTTGTAAGGATCTTCTGACTGTTACTTTTCTTTCAAACTTTTCTGTACCTTTCTAGAGCTTTAGACAGATCAACAGGAAAAGCCCTCAGGCACCAGCAACTTAGTGAGGAATATAAGATTCTATCAAACAGTAATTATATAAAGTATGATTATCACTTCTTTTATTTTCAGGATGTTGTTTAATATGTTTTTTTCTCTCAAGGGTGACATATGCCGGAAGACATTGACTGGCTATGCATTTGTGGAGTGTAATAGCCTAGTTGATATTGAAGAGTACGTTCTGGCTTGCCAAGATGACCTGTGCCGCTCTGAAGAGCCTAAAAACACCTCAGGTATCTGTGACACAGTTGCAGAATATTCACGTCAGTGCGCTCATGCTGGTGGGAAACCTCTGAACTGGAGAACCTCAGAACTGTGCCGTAAGTATCACTGGAGATAACCTTACCTCATGCTCAACAAACAAGCTGTCAAATGATGCCAAGCATGCCCGAGGAATCGCAGGCCATTTAATTCTCTATTCTCCAGGGGGTTGTCACGTACAGGTTCCACCATGAAGACCAGCAAAAGAGCTAAGGGTTTTAATGCAAACTGGAACAAACACTTATATGGATAATCTAATTGAAAGTCAAAGTGTTATTTAATTAACTGGGACACTAAAGGAAGGAAATCATGGAGAAAGAAGGAAAAAGAACAATGCAAACTTACTTGCTTGTATTCCTGTTTTCTTTTCCCATGGTGCTTTTTCCCATGGTGACTCCAGCATTTTTTACTTTCAATTAACAGCATTAAGTGTTTAAGTGTTAATTAATGTAAAGTTAGGAGTTTGCACCATTGTAAGCTTCATAGATTTGTACTTTAGTTACTTTTGTGATTAAACACTGTAGCTGTTGATACTGTCACTAGCATTTACTCCAAAAGAAAACCTCACGATGTGCCATTTGCCTTTCCAAAGGTATCTGAAAAATGCAACTTAAATCTTACATTTAATGAGCAATATAGATACTCATGTGAAGGATGCCTTCGCAGGTCTTGCTGACTTTGTGGGGGTCATTATCTTGCTGTCCCCAGAAATCCAGTCTTTGAGCCAGTTCAGCAGCAGGCTCATGAACAGCTGGAAAACACCTCATTGAAAACACATCAACTGTAAAATAGGTGATTAAATTTGCAGACTCTCAGAGCTGGCATTGGGTCTGCAATTTAGTGTGGTACTACATCTAGCAGAAAAACTTATGTGAATACAAATATTTTCATATGCAGTGAACTAGAAATGCTTTCAACTAAAAAAAAAATCTTCTTTAAAATTTCAGCCATGAAGTGTCCTTACAACATGGAGTACAAGGAGTGCAGCTCACCCTGTGCTACAACATGCACCAATCCTGTAAAATTTTGTGGGAAACACTGTATAGATGGTTGTTTCTGTCCCGCAGGCAAGTTCTTATGTACTTACATCTCTGATCTCAAAGACCAAGAGTCACTTCCCTGTAGGATTTGGACAGGTTCTATGGGGTTTATTTATATTTATATTCTTCTGTATATGCATTTTGCATAGCTTCAAATGACAAGCATTTGTCATGTCTCAGCTGATAAAGATATCTGAATTAATACCCAATATCCAGAAAGAAGGAAAGCAGAAGACCACATAGATCAAGACCATTCTCTCAAGAAGCCACCTGTGCTACAATAAATGTCTCTTTGAAAGCTGGTGGAATTTAAGTACACAAAGGTTAACTCCTTCACTTTGAAAATTGGCAGTCTTACTGTCCTCAGGTGTGTCCACTCAAGACAGCTGTAGATCTGTCTCTAAGAAAATAATTAGTATTTGTAACAAAAAAGGGGATAGAAAGTGTTTATTTAATTGATTAAGATTTTTGGTTTGTTGAGGGTTTTGTTGATTTTTTTCTTTTTTTTTTTTTTTAATCTAGGGACTGTATTTGATGACATCTATTATTCTGGCTGCATTCCTCAACAGCAATGCTCCTGTGTTTACAATGGGAGCAGCTATACTACAGGAGCTTCTTTTTCAGAGCCGTCCCAGTCCTGGTAACTTTTATTACTTTTTTGACTTGCTATTTCCTCTCAAGTATTTTACAAGTTTAATGGTTTATTATATACAATTGCAACATTGGTAATGGATATGTGTATTTAACTGACCGTTACAGTTCCATAATGTCCCTGAGGAACATTCTTTGTTTTATTTAGCAAGAGCCTTAACGGTTTTGAACTCTAACTCAAGGTGATCAAAGCAAGGATTTTATGTTTATGTTTATGTTTATGTTTATGTTTATGTTTATGTTTCTCACCAATCAAAATACTTCCTTTTTATTTTGTTCAAACATTTGGACTCCTCTAAAGGGAATGAAGTTGCAGTTCTTTGTGTATTTGCAAATATTTATTTCCTCTGGAGAAGCAAGGGATGACACAATACTACCTTGATTTCACGATTATTAATCCCATACCTGTGTACTACCACATCCCCTTAGAATTCAGATATGTTTTGCGTCAGTAGATATGGGATTATGTTTCTGACAGGTTTGTATAACAAAACAGCAGAGATTTTAAATTGTCCTCGTGTCTTATGTTAACTGCAAAAACTGACAACTGATCACTCATCTAATACCTGTTGCTGAGAGTTCGCCTGCCCAAAGACAGAAAAAAATACCCAACGTTAATGAATTCCAGAGGAAATCCTTTTACATATGTCTTGAAATGTCTTGAACCTAGATTGTGTGCCAAACCGCAGATTGAAGGGAAAAAAAGTAGCAAAATTGCTGAACCTAGTATCACCGTAATTTCTTTTACTCTGGATCACTGTTACTGATTTCACCTAACTTCATTCTCTCTCTTCCAGTACCTGTGATGGAGGAAAATGGAATTGCCGAGACATTTCAGGCCCAGGAGCATGTTCACTAGAGGGAGGTTCACACATTTCCACATATGATAAAAACCGTTATGATTTCCATGGAAACTGCATTTATGTCCTTTCTAAGGTGGGAATCAGATACTACTAGGTCATACAGTCTTATACATCTATAGAAAGAAAAGGTGATCCCAATCAACACTTCTGAAAGTTACTTCTTTTGACATATACACATTAACTTGCCTCTTGGCTAGATATCTACTAGAAAATATGTCACCACACAAATGAAAATCATTAGGATGTCATGCAAAATATACGGTGCTTAGAGGGGAACTTGCAGTTCAGTGATGCAGTAATTGCTGAAGATTACACTAACAGTTCTGAAAACAAAATAATAATTTGAATTCACAAGTCTAATATTTTTATTTCATTTCCAGGAAGTTCAAATACATAAAATCAGCTCAATTCCACTGATGCATTTAATTTAGGTTTTGAGAAGTTAATTGTAAGAACAATATTTAATTACAGCAATGTGAAAGGGAAATGTTTTGATCTTTATGGGGCCTTCTCTATTCAATCTGTGCTTTTCCTTTTCCCCTTCTGCACAATTCAGTAAAACAAAGCTGTATGTTATTTTACTTCTGACGAATGTTGCGTCTGAAATTTTCTTGTTGTTCCTAATCATTACAAAAGGCGAAATCGAACCTTAGGCCAAGAAAAGCCTGGGATTTGAAAAAAAATGGATCTTCTCCAGAAACAGGAATAATTTTTTCTGAGTTCAGAGAAAATTTTACAGGAAGAGTTTTTGTAATTAGCCTTCCATGAAATAACTGCTGTCATTCTTTTTCAGCACTGTAAAGACGAAATTTTTACCATCCTGGTAGAGCTAGAGCCATGTGGCAGCAAGAAGACATGCTTAAATTCAGTGACCCTCGACCTGAATAAAGGACAAACTGTAAGAATGCAAAATAAACATGGGAAGCTGGGTTTTAGTCTGTTGGGGAACTGTATTTCCCTCTCATATGGTCAGCATATACAATAAGGAAATGTTATTATTAGTCAAATGGAAAGAAAATTATTTTGTTTTGAAAATCAGAGCAGCCAAAAATTTGGCTTTGTGGAAGTTCATTAAGAAGAACATTGCATTCACAAAGCAAAATAATAAAAAAAAAAAAGACAAGCTATTTTCTCTGCCAAATAGATGGCTTGCTTTCCTTCTCCGTTTCTCCTTCTCCTTTTCTCCTTTTCTCCTTTTCTTTTACATGAGCATTATTTTAGAAACTACAACAGTAATGGACGTAATTCATCACAAAGATGTGGTCAAAGAAACCAAGCTCTCTAAGGAGTTGAGAAAATATCCTCAAAAATTATGTATATATAGTTTTTAATGTCAGGGAAAATTACTGATATGTACAAAGGGGAAAGAGAGAGACCTGAAAAAACTCCAATCCTTTTTATTTAATATATTTTTAATTAATATCATGAGGGTTATCACAATTATTACTTTTTGGACTATAGTTGTCTTTCACAGAGTTGCCTCTTGTTTGTTTTCCTTATCAGCTCATTGAGGTCAAACCTAACGGTCATGTGCATGTGAACAATATCCACACTCAACTGCCCATCTCAGCAGGTATTTTATTTTATTTTTTTTTTTACAACCCATGATCAATGATCTCAGATCTTCAAATCCACGCTTGGCTATTTTCTTAAACTATGTAAGATAAAGGGACTGTGAGTTGCTAATAACCTGAATGTTCATCACCTTGGCTCTCTTTGGGCTATTTCCTGGGTCACAGAAGAGCTTTCAAAGTAGAAGTGGAAAGTTTGGCTTCATATATAAATGTGAGACAGTACAAGCAGAGACAGGAGTCGAAAGAGCAACAAAAAGCATTTACTCTTTCCTGATCTGAGCATTCTAAATTTTACTTCTTTCTCACTGTCTAAAACTCAACAGAAGGTATCTGTTTACCTCTTCCACCTCTTCTTTTTTCTCTTTTTTTTTTTTTTTTAACTTATCACCACTGTACTCACATTTCCTCAGAAAGCAATTGGATTTTTGCTTTCCAACTCAATAACTTGTGATTCTATATGATATCTCTACCCCCCAAATCAGTTTCCCTGTCTAGCAAAATGAGGGCTCTAATGTATGCTGTGCAAGCTTGGTGGGAGAAAAAAAAAGTATTTTTAACACTCTCAGTGCATTAGTTTTTTCCTCCTTATGCTCTCAGAAGTAATCTCCAACTGTTTAATTTTGAGACAGCAAATAAAAGTTACTTGGTAGCTACAAGCAAAATCTGAATTGCAGAGTTTTGTGTATAATTCTGATTAATTTTCCTGAAGATTTGCTTTATTTCACCTCAAAAACAGCAGCAGAAATTTTAACAATGCACTGTTTCCAGCAATCTCATTCACAAAGTGATCATTCTGTTTTTCATCTGTAGCTAATGCCATCGTGTTCAGACCTTCATCGTTTTTCATCATTGTGCAGACAAACTTTGGTGTCCACCTTGAAATCCAAATCATACCAATCATGCAAGTGTTTGTGCGACTGGATCCCACTTTCAAAAACCAGACCTGTGGTAAGTGAGCAAATATCAGAGCGTCTTGCTAGAATTCTTTTGTCTAGTGTGAGCAGTACAAACTTCTCGCTGCTTTTCAACAGGTCTCTGTGGAAATTTCAATGATTTAGGAAGTGATGACTTGAAGGCCATAACTGGAATAATTGAAGGAACATCAACAGCATTTGTTAATACATGGAAAACTCGGGCTTCCTGCCCTGGAATCAAGCTGAATTTTGAGAACCCTTGTGCACTCAGCATTGATAAAGGTGCATGCTTCTTAGAATTTTTTCTATGGGTGTTTTTGGTTTTTTTTTTGGATCCTAAGGAAAACACATACACTGGAAAGCACAGATAACAGAATAAAGACTTACATATTTGGTAAACACATACTCAAAATGAAAGCAGTAGGGCTAAGTAAGAAAGTAAAGGAAGAGTCATAGAAGCATAACTGAAGGTAACTAACTGTATGATCACTGAAAACATGGAGAATGTCTAAGCCACCAACTTCATGTCAGAGAAGTAGACTGTAGGAGTAGCTTTGGAAATCTTTTATGCATCCCTTTCAGCAAGTCCTCATCTTTGGTTTCAGGAGCCATAGCCCACAAGCTGAGTGAAAACAAAGAAAGGAGATTGAGAGATTTGGTGTAATTTCAGAAATGACTTCATAGGCCAGGGCAGTGTGGTTTTGTGACCAATGAAATATGAAGAATAATGTGCATTTGTATTGTTCTCTGCACAGAAAGATATGCTCAGCACTGGTGTGGACTACTAACTGACACAGAAGGACCTTTCGCTGATTGTCACTCTGCAGTGGATGCCCGTGATTACCACATGGTACTTTGTTAGACTGTTTTTCCCTTTGGAAACAGTAGAAATTAGATCATTACAACTAGCTACCAGGAAGGGATAATGCCTGTATTTTCATTTCTGTACTACCGCAATTCCTTCTTTCAACGTGTGTTTATGTTTGTGTTGGAACATTACCTTATTTCAAGTGTCAGTTTTTGTTTCAAGATCTCAATTTGCATGGAAGGGAAAAGGCAGCTATTTACTCCTGGATGGATATGGACATATAGTAGAAGGTGTATGTAAACGCATGTCAGATGCCTGTTTGAGTATTGGTGAATTGTCTCATCAGCCTCGTATCTTCTTAATTACTACTCAGCACAGAAAGCCCATTAGCTAACTATCATCATTCTGCTATCAATGTGTTGCCAGTGTACTTTCTCACTATGTCCAGGTGTGGGCACTGGTGAAATGATGTAGCTAGACTGTGAAAGAGATTTGAATGCTATTGTGTAAAATATTTGTAAACATGGGTCAGAGGAACATGAAGTTGTTACATGTATGACAGGCTTCTAGACCGCTGTTTTTGAATAATAACTGCAGAAATTGCCCGAATTTCCATTGCCTTCATTCCTGTGCCCCCCCCCCCCCCCAACCCTGACCCCACCCGGAAACCTAGACAATGTCCCTTTTTTAGACTGACAATATTACCAGTGCTGAGATGCTATTTTTCTCTATGTTCTTAGAACTGCATATTTGACACATGTATCTGTGAAAATAGTGAGGACTGTCTGTGCGCAGCCCTGTCTTCCTATGTAAGAGCTTGTGCTGCAAAAGGAATCCAGCTGGATGGATGGAGGACTTATGTCTGCTGTAAGTACTCTTAACTACCATCTTTCATAAGAACATGTATTATTACAATCTGCTGATCAGAGATTATTTTATACTGATATTTAGACAAATGTAGTAAGGAAGTGTTAAGGAAGTGTTTTTGTTAAAATACATTCCTGAAAGCAATTGTTAGCTGTTTCCTTAGAATCAATCCATTGCTAGCCAGAGTGAATATGAATAGAAGAATCTTAGGAAAGATCTTCTGGAAATGCCTCTGCCTGTTTCTGTGCATTTTTTAATTCCAATACAGCTTGATGCATCACATGTTATTGTAGAGAAAATGTGACAGAATAACAGTAGTATCAGTACTAACCAGAACACTTGCAAACAAAAGGTCTCTGAAGCAGCGTGCTGGGTTCCACTGATCCAGTACTTCAAGTCTCGTACTTCAGAAGGTTTAGAACTCTTTGCAAGAAATCGCAGCACCAAATGGAGGCTTCTTCCTGACATGCCATTTGAACAACTATTTTCTTATTTCCATAAATCACTTATTATTCCACATTGCATAAAATCACTTATTTCACAGCAGCAATTATTCCACAGTAGCAATTCCAGTCTAAGTCTGGATAAGCATAAGCAGAGGTGTACAGTATTGCTTAAATGTTATTTCTACTGCCTATGGTTTCTTTTCTCCCCCACCATAAATTACCATATGGAATTAACAAACCTATTCTATTTTCCCCTGTAAAGCACAATACACTACCTCATGCCCCGAATCTTTGAGCTACAGCTATACCATCTCTTCCTGTCAACCCACCTGTCGGTCTCTGAGTGAACCTGATGTCACATGCAGCATCAAGTTTGTGCCAGTTGATGGCTGTACCTGTGTAAACGGAACCTACATGGATGACAATGGCAAATGCGTGCCTGAAAATAAATGCCCGTGCTACTACAGAGGATCTCCTGTACCACTGGGACAAGTTGTCCATGAAAATGGCCTTACATGGTAAGTGAATCTTTTGACAAATCTCAAACAGTAGGATATGTATTTTATAATTAAGATTATCATAACACCAGCAAGGAGAGATCATGTGAGAACCTAACAAGCAGCTACATGTACTCAGTTCAGCCTATGATCTCTCCTGTTGAGCAATTACGGGTATTATATGAAACAAGCACAGGTATTGCTATTGAGGGAGGAAATGCTGTAAAACAGCATTCTGGAATTCCTTTGAAAACTCTGAAGCTTGACAAAAGGAAAGTATCTCTCAATCTCAGTACATGGTTTGAGAGGAAAAAATTATGGGTCTTGCCTCTCTTACAGCACTTGCACCTCCGGAAGACTGAATTGCATTGGATCTACCAATCCAGCTCCAGGTAAAGACCAAAATGCTTCCACTTACCTTTTCTCTGTAACAGGTTTGGACAAAATATTGATAGAGCTGATTTTTCTTAATTAAATAATAATATATTTCTCATTTATATATATAATAATATTTCTCTTTTAGCTATAATGCAACAGTTATCACAAAAGTCAGGACAGAACCTTGGTTAAAGATTTTTTTTCTGAAGTCAGCATTTTTTTTCCTGGGAAGTCAGTGGTCTGAGGTGAACCTATTTAGCAGATTGAATAGGGTCAGCAATCCCTACTAAACTGAAATATACAATTTCCAAAGAATTTGTAGATGGGTTTAGTGGATAAGCACTGTGCCATGTCTTACTGTGCTCCATTCCTTCCTGTAGTCTGTGAACCTCCTATGGCCTACTTCAACTGTCAAAATGTCACTGCAGGAACAATTGGAGCAGAATGTCAAAAAAGTTGCCAGACTCTGGATATGCACTGTGTAAGTATGTCATGGCTGGATGAAACTGCTTACTGGTTTTGTCTCTGATCTTAGTGCTAAAGTAATTGATCTATCTGATAAACTCCAAATCGACAACACGGATAACTTCGTTCTTTCAGTAAAAGTTTAAAACCATGTTATGGGGCATTAACAGTGAGAATCTTAGACCAAAATATAGTAAAGTAACATCCACTTTGATTAATAAGATTAGTGTCTATCATTCTTCGGCTGCTGTAGGATACAGCAGTTATTACTGAAAATGTCTAGGGCTCTGCCAGATATTTTACTTTAGGAGAAAATTACTGAATATAAACTGTCTAGGAGAAATAATTCTTTCTCATATCATGATGTAATTGTGAACTTCTTGCTTGTACAATTATATTACTCCACCTAGGTACATGGTAGCCACAGGCCATTTCGCAATTAAGTACCAAATGAAATAGATTCCAGTATAACTAAACCAAACAGAAAAAAAAATCTTACTTATTTGCCTTTTAACATTCCATTCAATCACAGATTGCACACTACAAAGTGTGAGCCTTCTTCACCTGACAGAGAGTAAAATTTAAAATTATTTCAAATTTCACAGACTCCAGAAAAGCAATCAGGATTACATACTTAAAACATTTATCTTTGACATGTTATATTAAATCAGTGCCTAATAGCTTCCTTTTTGTTTCATTGTCCTGTAAGTAGTTTGTAGTCCTCTCCCATTCTAAGCTGGGCAGCAAAAAGACCATATAAAGGCATTTTATGACAGTTCAATCTTCTATTTTCAATTGTGATTATTTCATTCTGAAATTATATCTTCATCTTGACTTTTTCAGTATAGCACACAATGTGTATCTGGTTGTGTGTGCCCAGCTGGACTTGTGTTAGATGGGAATGGTGGTTGTATTCCTGAAGAAGACTGTCCGTGTATTCACAATGAAGCCATGTATCAGCCTGGGGAGAAGATCGAAGTTGACTGTAACACCTGGTAAATATTTCCAGAAGTAGCATTCCTGCTTCCATCATTTGCACTTCCAAAGATCTTTAATAGTACGGCAGTGAGGAAAGATTTGGATTGCACATTTCATCAACTGATGGACCTTTTCACTTTGGATTAAACAGTATAAGCAGGTTTCTGTCTGATGTGGGCAGATGGCCAAGGCACAGAACTAGAGGAAAACTTTGGGGCTACAGTGTTCCTTAAGTATTATCCTATTTTGCAATTAATACGTTCAGAGGAGCAGAAGAGAACTTTGCTTTCATTCTTTATGTGAAAAATACTAAAAGTTATTTTAATTCCAGAATCTATCTTGCATTTACCAGGACTGAGTTGCCAAATACTGCATCGTTGGGATATGCTCACACAAAAGAGTGGGTTGTTTTATCAGTAAAATGTTTTATTCTTTTTTTAGTGTATGCAAGAATAGGAAGTGGGAATGCACCCAAGATCAATGTCTGGGCACTTGTGCTGTTTATGGAGATGGTCATTACAATACCTTTGATAACAGAAGATTCAGCTTCAATGGAAACTGTGAATATACTTTAGTCCAGGTACTAATAATTAGCAATAGTAAATGAGATGTAACCTTTGTCATGTCTACAAAAAGAATATATTTTTAAATGTTATTCTCTACCCAGGACCACTGCGGGAAGAATGGCACAGCCAATGCGACCTTCAGCATTATCACTGAAAATATTCCCTGTGGCAACACTGGGACAACTTGCTCAAAATCTATCAAAGTTTTCTTAGAGGTAAGAAGGTTTTGCCAACAGACAAGTTTTGGTCTGCATCTGTTTAGGGCTTAGGAGAAGCCTAGATAGATATCCGTAGCCTCAGGGAAGTTGGAAAAATATTTTGAAAAGCAAACAAACTTGTAAAGTAAGCTTAAATAAGATTCAAGTGAAGTATTTGGTAGTGCTTTCCAGCTTTATGACTTTTTGATTTCCTACCCAAGTTATATTGTTCCTGGGCAAACTAAAGTTCTAACGGAAAATTGTCTCTAGCAGAAAATTAGCCTATTGTGTCAGCAGCTTATTTTACTCTGTGCAATGTAGTTTCTCCCTGACAATCCAAACACTTTTTTTTGACCTACACCACTTGAAATACCTTTTCGACACAGTTCCAGGGACCTGAAATTTTAACAATGTAGTTTTGACTTATTGTATTTAGATTGGTTACATTATATAAGCTATCTGCAGTACTATTATAATCAGAAAAACACAAGAAGAAGAGCACAGCTGCGGCTGTGCTCTTAAACGTGTCTAATCACATTTTCATTCTGTTTCAGAACTATGAACTGATACTTAGTGAGGAGCATCTTAGTGTCATAAAGAGAGGAAAAACTGATGAGGTGCCATACACCTTCCGCTATATGGGTATGTACTTGATAATTGAGACCACAAGTGGACTGATCCTCATGTGGGACAAGAAAACCAGCATCTTCATCAAGCTCAGCCCTGATTTTAAGGTGCGAAACTGGCAGTTAAAGGACTACTTACAGTTCACATTTGGATTGGGGGTGAATCTTGTTAAAACCCTGACATGATACCAAACAGGAGATGTCTCTAGCATTCCTGCAGGACATTTCACATTGATTTTAATTCCTTTGGTGCCTCGGGAAGCCATGTTACTGTCCTGCTGCTGTTCTGAGCTATCAAGGCAGCTGTATAGCTTGACATAACTTCAGTTGGCAAACTTCTTTTTTGGGCTTCGCTTCAAAATTACCCACAGAACCTTGGTAAAGGTTATCAGACCTTACTAATATTACATAGCTACATGTGTAGAAATCAGTTGAGTGGTCTTGATCTTGAGAGTAATCCATTGTTTCCAATTCTCCTTGATAAACAAATCAGTGATTCTGAGCTGAATTTCAAGTATTCTTTTGCTCTCAGACATTGTTTCATGTTTCCTCACATCCATTATTATTTTATCTATTTCCTTTTGCAGGGACAGATCTGTGGTCTCTGTGGAAATTTTGATGGCAATAGTATCAATGACTTTACTACAAGGAGTCAGTATGTTGTAGAGAATGTACTAGATTTCGGAAGCAGCTGGAAAGTATCCTCTACATGTCCTGATGCCTACAGCATAAAGGACCCGTGTTCTACCAACCCTTACCGAAAGTCCTGGTCAGAGAAGCAATGTAGCATTATCAACAGCAACGTCTTTGCTGCTTGTCACTTTGAGGTATTACCAGAACAGAAGTTTACTGTGTGAAGACTAGTTCTGTGTATTATTGAAGGTGCTATCCTCATACATTTGAACATGTATTCCTAATTCATTAGCATGTTTCAGTTTGCACTGTCAGGAAAATTTTAATCTGAATCTTGCTCAATGGGACAGATTTATAGTCCCTACCTGTAAGAAATCAAAGGACATTTATTTCATAGGAAATATTGACCTATTACAAAAGAATAATACTTTCATGATTACTATGTATTTTCTTGTAGTGTGATTTGAATAAAAATTCTCATATACCATATAGAGAACACCAACTCAATGAAATAATAGGGTAGTAAGGAAGTATGAGCATAGTCTTTATCTGACATTAACAATGGAGAGTAACTCTTCCTTTTATCTTAGCTCTTTCCACCGACAGAGACCTTCATTTCTGAGTGCACTTGCCTAATATTGTGTGGATCACAAATCTAATCTTCTGTTGTGTACAAGTCTGGATGCCTAAAAATCTGTCAATACATGATTTGAATGTATCATCTGGCATCACCTCTGATATCACATAACAGTGTATATATATGAAAAAATTACTTATGCAGGACTTTCTCCTGAAAAGTTACAATTTCAAGGAAATTACCATAGAAAAGCTAAGAGAGAATTTTGAATGCAGGATGCACTCTACGCATTACTATTACTCAGTGTGTTTTAATAACAGGTTGACCCAGTGCACTATTACCAAGCGTGTGTGGCAGATGCTTGTGCATGTGATACTGGAGGAGACTGTGATTGCTTTTGTACAGCAGTTGCTGCCTATGCTCAAGCATGTAGTGAAGTTGGTGTCTGCATAGCCTGGCGAACCCCATCAATCTGTCGTGAGTTTTATATCTTAAACGCTTATTCTGAGAGTGTAGTTAAGCACCTTGCTGATATCTTGAACAAACACTCTGCATATCTTATACATGCGCATTATAATCTCATTATCTTTACACTATGCTGTGTTGATGGTCACACAGTTCCACCATTCATGGTTTTCAAGGCTGTTCCGGCAGCATTGCAGAGATCTGATGAATAGACATGAATCAGAAAAAACTTTTTTTTTTTTTACTTTTTCTGAATGTCTCCAAACTTCTGTTTCTCCTTAGCACTGTTCTGTGATTACTACAATCAACAAGGGGAATGTGAATGGCACTATAAGCCTTGTGGAGCTTCCTGTATGAAGACCTGTAGGAACCCAAGTGGAAAATGTCTCCACAACTTGGCAGGTTTAGAAGGTAAAAAAAGCTGCAAATACCTTTTAGTAGGTATATTTCAGTATGTGATCATTGAGTGCATTTCCCCCATCAGCTGCATGTGCACGATTCAATTCTCTTCAGCATCATGGAAGCAGAGTATGGAAATTGGAGTTAAGATCCCTCCTTGTGGGTGGGCTCTACTGATGCTAGTACTCTGTATTACTTTACTTGTAGTAAAAACAAAACTTTTGCTGGCTATGTCATTCTCAACTTTTCCACTTTCTACATGCCTTTTTCCTTCAGGCTGCTACCCTAACTGCCCACCAGACAAGCCATATTTTAATGAGGATCAGATGAAGTGCGTCAGTCTCTGTGACTGTTACGATAATGAAGATGGAAAAATATATAGACGGGATGAATGTCAATTATGGTAAGACTTAACACACCAGCCTAATCATGTACAAGGAAAAATGATAAAAGCAGCAGTGGGAAATTGCATGTTGTTGTTACAGGACAGGACTAGTTTATACTGCTTGCATAAAAAGAATACCTTAATATGTAATGCTAGCTTTCTTGAGATATTCTTATGTGATTTTATGTTCTGTTGAATTTGTTCACGATTATGTTGTAAATCCTCTTCATAAAGATACCACAAGAAGAGTAAGTCATTTATAATGAGGTTTTCTCTATATATCATTCCCATGTCAGGAAAAACATTGTCCCATTTGTGTAGACATCTAATAGTGGTTTTCTTCCAAGGATCATCTTATATTTTTATACTGGTTGTAATATTTAGACTCCCTTTTTAGCCTGCTTTGTGGGAGAAAAGGATTGCAAGTAGAAAGAAAAATGACAAGGAGGAAAGAAGGAAAGTCTTCTTTTAGACTTCTACCTCTAGCTATGCATATTTATCTACACTTGTATTTATAAGTTTGGGTTTAGTGTAAAGATTTTGAAAAATGGCAAAGAATGAACTGGAATAACACAAATAAATGGTTATTTCTTTTGATGCTATTATCTGGGAGAAAGATGAATAATAAAAATCCACATTTTGTTTTATTATGAGGTAATTTAATGGTTTTTATTTCAGTGAATGCACATCAGAAGGTTTGCAGTGCAAGTTTGATGATAAAGGTAAGACAGCTAAGAAGAATTAATAATAAAATGAAACATTGGGTGTTATCTTTTTATAGAACGTTGATATAATAATAAACTACTTCTAAATTACAGCATGCTATTGCATTTATGAAAAGAAGAGCTTTAAATATGGTGAACTCATCTACAGCACCACAGATGGAACTGGATGGTGTTTCAGTGCAACATGCGACGTCAATGGAACAATAAGTAGAAATATCTTTAAATGTGGCATCTTAACAACAATCCCATTTACGTTTTCTACAAGTCAGCCCACAACTACTGCCGCAAGTATGCATGAATACTCTTTAAAGTAACTAAGAAATCTCTGGAAGGGACAGAAAATTGTCAGATAGGCATAGCCTTTTCATCCATTAATGATATCACCTTACTTGATATTTTTGACTCCTGCTGGAGCCACCAATTCATGTGGCAAATTCAGTTGCCAGAGACTATAATCAGTGGTAGAAATTAACACAGTATTTCCTACAAACTCAGTTTCCACTTTTTCACCATGTTGTTTCCAGATGGCCCAGCTAGTTTGCTGAGGTAAAAGCCATCCAGCTGGCTTTAAACATTGCCAAATAAGGAAAGTGGCCAGAACTGTACAACTATACTGACTCCTGGATGGTGGCCAACGCCCTGTAGGGGTGCTTGGGTAGCTTGGCTGGTAAAGCAGGAGAGCATTCCCCTTTTTGATAGGGACTGGATTGATATCAGGTGGTGTGGAGTCAGCCCCAGCCAACTCAGCTCACCTGTGCTGGCTGCCTGGGGAAGTCAGTTCTGGCCTGGACAGAACCAGGACATCATTGCATCATGGAGACCCTCCTAATTTCCTACAAACAAAACACAGCAGTACTAGATAAACTTAAGAAAACACAAGACAAATACTGTAGTTTTTTTTAATTACTGATCCCATTAGTGAAAACTTAAAAAGTCGAGCTTGAAGGAATGCTCACATTATTGAAAACTATTCTTTGGAACCTTTCCTAGTTATATTCAATAACCAAAACAACAGTTTTCTTCTACTCCAGTAATACACTTGTACATTATTCCTGCAGTTAACTCATTATAGTGGCCATGCCATTCTAAGATTCTGAGAAATATTTCCACTAAATTAGGCAATACTACAGCAGGAGCTATTCAACTAAGTCTTCTATTAAGTAACGTTCATATGTAGAAAGTGGTATATATTCCATGGTTATCATCCAAATGCTAAGAACATGAAAAGAAATCTTATAAAAATTAGTCCAAAATGCTTATTTGATAATACAGAAAACACATGTAAATATATAATAAAATATTATCTATAAAAGGCACATGCCATATTAATATTGTTTATACTGAGAAATATATTACAAGTTATTTAACCTGTAAATAATATTTTTAAAGCCTGTGTGGTTATGCAGATGAGTGTAAATAAGTACAGACATAAAACCCAGGAGTATATAACTTCCTCTTACTTACCATAGCAAACATGACATCACATTATTGTATACATTGACACTGCATACCAAGCATTCACACACAGAGCGTATTAGCTATATTTAAAAACATTTTTAATAAATGTCACAAAATTTACCACTAGAAAAATAATACAGATATGAGATAAAAACCTACCTTAGAATTTAAATGGAATACTGACAAATAAGTTCATTAAAATTAAATTAGTATATTAACATATGAAACATTATGCACAATGTAGTAATATATGGAAGATTAACATTTTTTTCCTGGCCCTTTCTTTAAGAAGAACAAACAAGTCTCACATTCCCTCCATTTAATTACAGAATTGACGATGACACCACCAGTGACAACCGTGTGTGTGAAGAACTTATGCACGTGGTCAGAATGGTATGATGGCACAAAGCCTGAACCCAGAGAGGACAGTGGAGATGACGAAACGTTTGAGACACTCAGACATAAAGGATATGCTGTGTGTAACAACCCAAGCAGTGTTCAATGCAGAGCAAAAGATCATGCAGAGACAGAAATAAGTAACCTCAACCAAACAGTGCAATGCAATCAAAGTAAAGGATTGATATGCAATAACAAAGACCAACAATCCAAGAAATGCTATAACTATGAAATCAGAATATTATGCTGCAGGTACATGCCATGTTCAGAAGTTCAAACTACACCACCCAAAACCACAGAAGAATTCACAACTGCTATAAATTCAACACCATTTACATTACAGACAAAGACAAAACCAACAACAAGAAATGTAGAAACTCAAGCACAAAGAACAGAAGAACCAACAATATCACCAGCAGTCACGACAACCTCTCTGACTGAGACTTCAGTTTCAGCAAAAACAGCACAAGTCTCAACCACAGTGTACAAGGGCATGTCAACTCAGGCAGAAACCACCACTATGGAAACCCAGACAGTAAGACAACTCACTACACCATCCACCCTCCCACCGCCACCAATGACAACTACTGAAGGCACCACAGTTGTGACTAGTACCACTGCATGGCAGGCAAAAGGCACAATTATCATCACGACTACCAGCACAGCCAAAACCACCAAGACTTCTCCACCTTCAAAACCCGGAACAACAATAATCCCTCCAACAACAAGAGTACCCACCTCAAAAGCAACAAGTACCAGCACATCAAAGAGCACCACTGGAAGCACTACAACGTTAGCAGAAAGCTCCAGAGTACCTACAGAGTCTCCAACACCAACCACAAAAACCTCCATGGCCTCGGAATCAACAACAATCACCACGGCTGGCACCACGGCTCTCCCAGGTACCACTGCACGGCGAACACAAGGCACAACAAGCATTGCAACACCCAACATGCCCACCACTGCCAGCACTTCTCCTCCACCAACACATGAAACAACCATGGTCCCACCCACACCAACAGTCCCCCTATCAACACCCAGCAGAATCGGCACCTCTGCCACCACCACTGCAAGCACTACAACATCTCCAGGCACATCTGCTCCAGCAGAAACCTCCACCGTGGCTACACAGCCTCCAACACCAACCACGACCTTCTCCAAGGGCCCTGAACCAAAAGGTATAACCACAGTTGGCACCACGGCTCTTCCGAGTGCCACACTACAGCCAACACAAGGCACAACTATTATTTCTGCCACAGCCAGCGTACCTACCACAGCCAGTAGCACTGCCAGCACCTCCCATGCAGCCACAGGAAGGACCACTGCATCTACAGCAGGGATTTTTACTCAGGTATCCCAAGCTGCGACATCACCCACTACTGCCTCCACTTCCCCCCTATCTGGAGTTACAACTACCGTAAGCAGTACGGGTATTCTTCCAACTTTTCCCTCAGCAAGTACTGCTACCACTGGCTTTTCCAGAGTTTTCACTGCCACCGCCAGCCCAGGTATGTCTTTGTCCTTCTCTGGAAGGTTTCCATGAACTATTTCTGTAGTTAAACACTTGTAATTGCTCTCTTCTGTGATTGCTTCTGCTATCACTCTCATTTCTTGCAGTGCATGACCCACTTCCTCCCTGTCCATCTCTCTCTCATTATTCTCTCTGTTATGCAAGTGTGTGATGAGCTCTGTAGGTCGAGGGAGACAGTGATGACTTCGAAACTTTTGAAAACATTAGAGCTAAATGGTGTAAGACTTTTCAAATTTGGACTGATGATCTTAGAGGTCTTTTCCAACTGAAATGATTCTGATTCTGAAATCCATGATGATATTCAGAATAGAGGTAAAAGATTTCCACAATTCCCACTTAGCGGTAGGTGGAATAATGGCATTGGTTTGGTTCGCCGTACTGTTGAACAGTCCTCTCCTCTGTGTGAAAATGACGAGATCAAGATCCTCTGCTGCCAACTAAAGTATGTCTTGTGCTCAACAGTAGCTACGACTGGTACCTCACAGTCAAGTCACGTTACCACAAGCACTTCTGCAATCTTCGGTTCTTCCCCCAGCACACTTGTCACCACAGAAGCAAGTCCATATGTTACATCAAGCAGGACAACTCCTTGTTTTTGTCACGTCTATGGTAACATTTTTTCTCCCGGTAAGTGTCTTTTTTGATGGTTATAAAAATTTTTCATAAGCAATATAAACTCTTAATACTCTGCTCAAAAGCACCCAAGCATAGAGCTTTTTATACATGAATACTGATTTCCATAATATTTTCTTGGGGTTTTTCCTCTTTGGTCTTTTAATTTCTTCTCCAATTCTGCTCTACAGGGGAAGTGGTGTACAACAGAACAGATAACGCCGGCTGTAACTTTTATGCACTCTGCAGTAAGGAATGTGAAATTGATCCATTCCAGGGACCATGTCCTTCGACACCTCCTTTCACTTCAGTCACCTCAGAAACCACAACACAAGCTGCTTCATCCACAGAACATGCAGTTTCTTCTGTCTCACCAACCACAGCAACATCCCTCACAACTTCAGTAGAAAGAAACTGTACGGATATCAAGCCTCCACGAAAGGTAGTTCCCTTCATTATTTTTTAATATATCACTGTTGCAAACACAGCCCAATTTCTGTCCTCTTAACGACCAATTCAAATCAACTTACATGTATTTCAATAATAAAGTTGGTTGTGTTGTAAATGACCTGATAGCAGTTCTTCCACCTGCCATCACCAGGCTTTTAAGTAATCTGGAGATGGAAAAGCTCAATAGTACTGTGGCAGAGACCTTGTTTGTTTGTTTGTTTGTTTGTTTTTCATAAAAGGCATTTAGATGTGACAGAAATAAGCAGACCAGCTATAAAAGTAATAAAAAGAAGAAAATGCTGTGATTGTTCTCAGCTTGCCTGCTCTTAAGGCTTGAGATCATATGCTAAGAAAACTCTAATTTGAGTTTCCCTGTCAATTTTGAGAGTCTGTCTCAAGTTCAAACAGAACAACTAGGGTGAGAGAACATTTAAGAATAAATCATTTGCATATTTTCAGTCTGGAGAGAGCTGGATAACTGGATGCCAGAAGTGTGTCTGTGACCCCCTCACTGCTACTGTACAATGCCAGCCAATCCTGTGCCAAACCGCTCAGACACCAATTTGTGATGTAGGATATGTTTCCATGCCTGTACCATCACCAAAAGACCCATGTTGTCCTAAATTTGAATGCAGTAAGTATTAAAAATACATTTATAAATACCAGGCTACACACTTAAATTACATTTGCAATTCTGTTAATACTTAAGCAAGTTCTTTGTGTATAACATTAACAGCAAAATCTTGTTTAAATTGTTCTGGTTCAGTGAACACCCATCAACCTTTTGGCTAAATATGCATTAGAAGTTTATTTAGGGAAAAAAAAAAAACCATGTTATTTCCAGTGAAGTTTGGTAAGAGAACTGGAATGGCTGAGAGAGCAGGGTAAGCCTTCAAGTGGTCTATGTAGGTCAATTATCTCTGTATCTGTAATCATAAAGATTATTAATGCACTTTATTTAATGTTATTAATGTAAAATATGAGGACCTTAACATTAGCCTAACTAGTTAAACTAAGATACATAAAATATGCTAGCAGAAAGCTTAACAGTTAACTAAAAAAAGCCAGAAATAACACAAAATTATTTGTAAGCAGTAACTGACTGCCTATGTATGAAAGATAGTAATTATACTTACACTGTTGTTGAATGCTCGTGAAACTTTAAGGATCCAACAGCTATATGTTTGTTTATATACATTTTTTTTACATATGTATATATTTATATACATACATATAGAATAAAAAGGCAGATATAAATTAAGAAAAAAACAGGGAAGTCAAAACAAAGGAAGAGCCTAATTTGAAGTAATTCTGACAGACTTGAATGGGCTCTGTCATGTTGCCATATCACTGATGTTAACACAGTAAAAATACCTTTTTTCCACGCTGAGCCAATCTTCCATCCAAGACATATCCTGAGAGAATGTGTCATAAGAATCAAGGATAAAGGCCTATCTGCAGGCCAGTGAACGTCTAGCGTTCAAAGAGGTAACAGCTACTCTCATTTGAAATGAACCTGATATTGCAAGGGCAAAAATGGGATTTTTCATGCCTAACTTGAGTTTGAAGCCATTTCTCCTCAACTCTTCTAGATAATTTCAGATGAAACTTAAACATACAGCTATACGAAATATGGTGTCTAAGCATGTGGTACAGGTTGAATTCAAGTTTTCCATAATCTCTATTTACTACAGAACTTGGTAACACCTCAGGAAGTCTCACAATTTGACTTCACTCTGGAATTATTTTTTTGTTTTGTTTTTCAGAACGAATACCTAACACCTGTGTGATTAATGGTACAATTTACATGGTGAGAAAGTTATACTGGCGTACTGCTGGAAGTGAAGCGTCCACCCTTTCTACCAAAATAAGCCTTTAAGAATGTTCTTTTCCCAGTACATGTTTCTTTGTATCTCTAGCCTTTAACTGGAAATAATTTGGGGTTTTTTCCAATTGCAAAACCAGTAATATCATTGAGTTTCTCAACATGTAGCATAAACCAGGAATGCTCCAATTTTAACGATGTACTTTGTTTTTAATCTCTCTCCTGCTTCTGGAATTCAGTAGTTTTCCAAATGAGATGATGAATAGCCCATACTCAACCACTATTTGAAATAAGCCCAGAGAACCTTCAATTCTACCTAGGATTTTTAGTAAATCTTTTGCTAAAATTCATAATTAGATAATTTAGACAAAATTTAAATTAAAATTTAAGACTAAGATCCATGTATACATGTATCTACTTACATATCAATTAATTTTAATCTTAATTTGTAAATTATAATTGTTTTATAACCACTGAACATGACTTCCGGGGGAAAAAATCATTCTTAAATGGAGCACTGAAAAGGCAGTAAAATAACGAGGCTGTACAAACCAGTCTTAAATGCATTTTTTTACTTTGCTTTTCTCTTTTTGGTTGCTTCATTTACTTTCCTCCTAATGTTTGCTTTCTTGCAAGGCATAAACCTAAGTAACTTTATGTTCAAAGAGAGCCGAACAACTCATTTGCACTTGCATTTCAGCAACCTGAATGCTTTTGACTCTGCCTACATTTCTTACAGAAACCGTTGCCGTTTGAATTTCAATTCATTATTTTCTGTCTTCCAGGTTGGAACGTCAACAGTGATCAACTCATGTACAAAATGTACCTGTGGTTCTGCGAAAGATAAAGTGACAGAGGCGAATGTTGTGCATTGTGAAACAGTTCAATGTGAAAGGTCTTGCCCACCGGTGAGTTCAGATTCTGTACGCCACCCAGTCAGCCCTCAACTACAGGAAGACTACAAGTCTCCATCACCAACTCAATATTCTTTTGTCTCCTTGCGAATAGGGTTATCAATATATGACTGAAGATGGAGAGTGCTGTGGGAAGTGTATTGAAGTAGCTTGCAAAATAAAACTAAGTAACAACACTATTCACGTGTTCAATGTAAGTATTCCTTTCTTTTCCACATATCTCTATGAGCCAACACAGGTTAGAACAGCTAAGAGTCAATCAAGTCCCTTACCAGTAAAAAAATCTAATTATTTTGGAAACACCACACCAGTTTTCTGAATCAATCACTTATTTGGAATAACGAACACTCGATACATGTGGTTAAGTGAGCAATGGTTTATAACTCATGCTCTGAGTGTTCAGATACAGCTAGCTGGAGTTTGTAACATTTTGCTTTTGCCACTTGATAGAAGTCCAGAAGCATCTGAGAATCCCGAAGGTGTGAGAATTTAATCAGCTTACATACTTTTGAAGTAATCATACAATACCTGATCACAATAAAAAAATAATTTTGTGTTCTTATAAAATTTTAGGTTGATGAGATCCTGCCACTAGATCAGTGCAGCCATTACAAATGTGAAAAAATTGAAGATCAATTTGTTGCCGTCCAAACTAAAAGAGTATGTCCTGAGTATGACCCAGGAGAGTGTGATTTTGTAAGTTTTAATCAATTCTTCAGCAAATAAATGCAGTTTAAAAGAACAAGGCAACAAGGCCGGGGCAGGGGTGGGGGGGCAAGTAAGGATAGGACAAATCACTTGCAGGAATGTCTTCTTAAGAATTAATCTTGCTGTAACATTATATGAAGAAAGGCTCAGTGTTTTTATGGGAGGCTACAAGGATTCAAGACTTCTAAGGTGGAGACACTAAGTCCTCCATGGTTTCTGTTCAGAGTGCAACTCAGAGGAGCCTCTGACCAATACTGGTAATGCAAACTCATATTCCTACTCATGATTCTTATCTGTTTATTAATACAAACCTCCTTCTCCACTTTTGTAAAGGATGAAGCAGAGACTACTCCTGATGGCTGCTGTAAAATATGTAAACGTAAGTAATGCTGTGTTCATGCTTTCTGCCTGAACATCACCGTATCCTGTTTCTAAATAATTTTTAGTGAATGGAAGGATTCTTCCCTCCCCCAGTTTTCACTTATTCTATTTATCAAGACCCTGCAATTCACTATGTATTCAAAAGGAAACAACAGATTTTTCCTGGTACTGATACCACAACTCAAACCACCAATCCTCAAGCCTCTGCATTATCTTCCAAAGACACTGTACAGCTGAGATAAAGAATGATCTGAAAACTCCAGATGCATTACACAGTACCTGCCCCTCCCCACTGCCACATACTGCAGATTCTCAATAATCAGACATCACACACTTTGAAATTGTTTTAGCATTCATTTAGTTATGGTAATGTGGCATAAACATTTTTCTCCTTTTTATGAAGCTACAAACTGCAAACCGTATAGCAAAAAAACTGTGATCCACCACGGTGACTGTGAATCTTCTGAACCTGTTGAGCTGGCATATTGTGAAGGAACTTGTCCTGGCTCCTCCACGTAAGTTCCAAAAACTTAATTTAGAATCATTATGACTTCATTTATACTGGTCTCTCAAGCTAATCAATCACCCAAGGGTACTGAGGAAGCAGACCAAAGTGTTCATCAAGTCACTTTCCATCATTTATCAAAGTTCCAGGGAAGGTTATGAAGCAGGTTGAATGCTATCGCACATCACACACAGTACAACTAGGGGAGCAGGCCCTGACAGCATGGGTTCGTGAAAGGCAGGTCCACTTTGGCCAATCTGATTTCCTTTTGTTGACAAGGTGAACCACACTTAGTGGATGAGGGAAAGGCAGTTGTTTACCTGGGCTTCAGTAAGGTCTTCAACACAATTTCCCACAGCATTCTCCTTGAGTAACTGGCTGCTCATGGCTGGGATAGGTATATTACTTGCTAGGTAGAAACACTGGCTGGACAGCTGGGCCCAAATAGTTGTGGTGAATGGAGTATTTAACTCCTTTGGCAGCAGGTCACCAGTGGTAGCCCCCAGGGCTCAGTCCTAGGCACAGCTCTCTTTGATATCTTATTAATAATCTGGACACAGGGATCAAGTGCACCCTCAGTAAGTTTGTAGGTGACACCAAGATGGGTGGGAGTGCTGCTCTGCTTGAGGGTAGGAAGGCTCTACAGAGGGATCTGGACAGGCTGAATCCAGGGGCTGAGGCCAACTGAATGAGGTGCAACAAGGCTCAGTTCTGGGTCCCGCACTTGGGTCACAACCACCCCATGCAAAGTTACAGGTTTGGGGGGAAGAGAGGTTGGAAAGCTGCCCAGCAGAAAAAGACCTGGGAGTGTTGGTCAACAGCCACCTGAACATGAGCCAGCAGTGTGCTCAGGTGGCCAAGAAGACCACCAGCATCCTGGCTTGTGTCAGAAATAGTGTGGGAAGCAGGACAAGAGAAATTATTGTCCCCGCCTACTGCACATTGGTGAGGCTGCACCTGAAATACTGTGTTCAGTTCACTGTCTACAACTACCTGAAAGGAAGCTGAAGCAAGTTGGATGTCAGTCTCTTTTCCAAAGTAACAAGCAATAGGAGGTGAGGAGAAAATGTCAAGTTGTGCCACAGTTGGTTTAGATTGGAAATGGGGAAAATTTTCTTCATCAAAAGTGTTGTCAAGTACTGGAACAGACTGTCCAGGGAAGTGGTTGAGTCACTATCCCTGGAGATATTTAAAAGCTGTGCAGATGTGGTGCTTAGGGACATAATTTAGGGATTGAACTTGGCCATGTTAACAGTTGGACTTTACGAGCTTAAGGGTCTCCTCCAATCTATGCTATGATCCCAGAAGAGCAAAGTTGAGTGGAATCAGACTCCATGGAAGCAACAACAGTTTCACTGTGTTGGAAGAAGCAAGTAATTAAAATTACATTCATAAGTGGGTGTAGAGGGAGGAAGATTATTTGTTGGAAAAAAAAACCCAAAACCTACTAAACCAACTAAACAAAACCAACCCCAACCCAAAGCCCTCCACAAATGCTAAAAGAAAAGTTACTAGGCGATTCTGTGTGTCAAGTTTTTGTGGAGAAGATGTATTTTACTTTCCTGTTGGATCACAGGTATTCTCTTGAAGCAAACCAGATGGAAAGTGAATGCAGTTGCTGCCGGGATGCCAGCAGCCAAACACGAGCTGTGACCTTGACTTGCCAGAATGGAACAAGCATAAATTATAACTATATCTATGTGGAACAATGCCAGTGTATGGATGCATGTGCTTCGAAAACCCCTGAACCATATGACTCCCAGCTGAAACAGTCTCTAATATCTAGTTCCCAATGGCAAATCAGCAGAAGAAAACGATGATCACTAGAAAAAGAAAGCAGATGCCCTAGGAAAGCTGGAATCATGTTGTTTTCCCCAGATTAAGTTGTACTCCTTCTGCACCAGATCTTACATCAGTTTCTCCTACCATCTTTTCTCATTTCTTACTTGTAAAAAAAATAAATAATAGAAGTCAAATAATTAAATCTCCTGGGTTTTTTTATTTTTTTTAAAGTGATACAATAATCAAATGTAAAATTAGACGTTCTATAAGACATATGTGTATTTCTATAATTTACACAAAGGTATGTTTTCATTTGATCAGAAACTCATTATTTTGGAATGAAAGGCTTAATAGGGTTTATAAGAAACAATGCCAGAAATTGTAGCTACATCGCACTTACCTCTCATGCCTAGAGAAAACTTTATGGCTTATAATTTTTATGTATATAATAATCCCAACAGACATCACAGTGACAAGACTATTTTCTTGTACATTTTGTCCCTTATTTGACCAATAAATCTTTCATCATTTTTCCATTTTGGTGACTGTTCAATATGCATCTCAGTTAAAAAACAGTGAAGGTGGGTATGCTCTTTAGCAGCTATTGGGAATGAAAAAAATCTGAAGACCCTTTCCCTGGACAAGGTTAAATTCCCTCAACCAGGTCTAAGTAGCTCTTCTCATTGGCATAAGATGTACAGATATAAAAAACCTATTAAAAAAAGAAACCCCAAACCTCTCATTTGCTCACTGTATTTTAATTACCAGGGTGGTCTAAAAGCAAATGAGTGCTCCAACTAGTTGAAGAATACTTAAGATAAAATCAATGAACTTAGTAAAATCAGAAATTCTCCCACCCATAATTTCAACAATATTCGCAAATAAGTTCAGGGTGGTTTTAAACTACGCATTTCTTTCCTGCATTATCCAAGATTTTTTGAATGGATTTGCACTAGCGAGAAATTTGTCTACCTTTTCCCACAGTAGTTCATTGTGTTCACCAGAACTGTTGGTAGCATTTACTTTATCAGTAGCTGTTATAATACAAAGACTGAAAAATGTGTCCTGAAGGCTTGGCTGAAAAAGGAGGAACTGTTTGATCAAATAATTGCACATATTATACACGCTTATTTAGACCTGAAATTCAATCTCTGAATGAGATCAGTAGAGTCCTAGCTATTGGTCTTCATGGGTATGACCTGATCTCATATTGAAATTAACCAGTAGGATGAAGTAGGAAGGTTTGTAACCTTCATGTTCTACTGCTGAAATCCATTCATCTCTGGACTAGCCACAGTTTGCCTGTCCCACAGCAGGAACGCAGGGTTACTGGCCATGACAGTGGAGGAGACAGCTTGATCACACCTTTTCTGACCCAGTAATAAATTGCTTTTCATTAGGAATTCACCTGGATTGAAGCCAGACCAGTTGCCCACCACCAGCTTTATAATTTCAACCACTGAATCCTCAACCTTGAGCATCCAAACAGTCCTCAGAGTGACCAGCAGGTCAAGTAGCTTGACAGCTTCCACACAGCTTCCCAGGTTTCTGGCTTCCAGTAGGTTTGGCCCTTGGAGCACAGCACTATGAGAACAGAGCCTAATGGGATCCATAACTGTAGAGCAGCAAGAAACCAAGATGTAGAACTGTACCGCTGTGGAAAGCCAGCACTGCTGTCTATAGGAGGGCTTCCTAAGGGAGAGGCATTCATGTACGGCAGCCAGGTACGGCAGCGCAAAGCTGCCGCTATTAATCCTAGCTGTACAAACTGGTGTCCACAGAGCTGGTAGGCCAGGGTTCAGAGTGCAAAAATGCAGTGACACTTATGTGACATACAACAAACAAACATCTGTAAACACTTCTAAAGATGTCCGAGTTCAGACTGAAGCCAGCTAAACCTGTAAGCACTTTCCCCCCTTCCTCCTTGTCCCCATACTCTGAGTTTGTATGGTCACCAGTTACAAAGCTTCCCTGACATTCTCTGGTCTGCAGGTTTTCCTCAACTACTTTAAACACCCTACCAACTGTTACCACTTTAAGCCTCAAACCACTCTCTAAGGGTCACTGGTCACCTCTCTACAGAAACCAAGCCAGGAACTATTCCCATAATTCTTGTGGAAACATTAACCCTTGCAGAACATGTTCATCCATCAGAGATCAATTATATTAACATGTAAACTTTTAAAAATTTTACATGCCCAAATTATGGAAGATGTAGAGGCTATTTCTTAAAGCTGAACACCACATTCTTTCCAGCTCATCAGCTATGTATGAGTTTTTCAAAAGGCTGTTGCAATCCTCAGTGATCAAATACTGCATTCATGGGGAAAAAAAAAATCAGCACCATAATTCACCATTTAGAAGAGATAATCTTGATACTGGGTTTTGAGAGGTTTCCTTTGTTTTGTATCATTTGAAAGCCAGCCTAATGCAAAGTGCTGAATTTTCTCTCTTCTTAAAATACATTTTCCATTTTAAATTTCTTTTACGGGAAATTATTTTCATACCCTTTTTATCTCAAGTCTGCACAGAGGAAAATCCAGGGGAATTGCAGTTTAAATAAAAGGGATTCATGAGGAGACAAGCATGTCGATTTATCATATCTCTTCGGAGCAAATAATGTACTACAGTTACAACTCCTAGGAACCTCTAGCAATTATTTTAAAGCAGAGAAGTTAGCTAAGTAAGAAATCATGAAGACATACATTTGTTTTGACACAGAAGTTACCATTTCTATTAAAATATATCTATTGTGTATAATATTAAGCTCCTTAGAACCTGAAATGATAAAATGGATGTATGTCTTTTATAGCTAAATTTCCAAAGATATTAAATGTATTGTCAGAGCAGCAAAAGTCACAATTACAGGATTACAAATTAAAAAAAAAATTCAAAACAAAATGGAGTTTATAATATAAAATCCTGAGCGCTTTCATTACCATTGTGTATCAAATTAGTCAGAACCTGCTGATCCTCCTAAATACCCAAAGATATTTACCATAATGAAATAGCCTGATGCTTCACTAAAAACTGCCATAGAAAAGCATTTACTTACACCAGGAAACTTTTCTGTTCCACTGACTAGTCAATTGCAGGGACTGCTGTGCTGCATTAGGGGATGTTATGTAGCAATATGTATATATGTGGAGTAACTACCCAGACTAGTGCATTTTATTTATGTGCTGGCATAACACCTTTTAAACAAGCCTATCACCCTATACTAAGGATCTTAAACAGCCCATTGAACAAAATGTCCCACTGTAATTCAAGTCACTCACAGGTTTTATTGTATGATGATCTAAAGCGGACTTGTGCACCTTCAAAGCTACTTAGATGTTGAACCTGATCCTCCTCCACAGTGGCCCCTTCTTCATTCTCCCAGTGCCTGCCTTTTCCTTGTGTTCTGGGCAGTGTGACAGAGCCTTTGCTGGTGAAGACTGAGGCAAAAACTTAAATTTAAGTACCTCAGTCTTCCTCATATCCTGGGTTGCCAGGTCTCCTGCTTCCTTCCAGAGGGGGCCCCACATTTTCCCTCATCTTCATTTGTTGCTTTTACTCTATCAGGACTTCAGCTTTCCTAACCTGACCCTTGGCTGCTTGGACAGCTTCTCTGTATTCCTGCCAAGCTACCTGCCCATGCTTCCGCCCTCCAAAGGCTTCCTTTTTGTGTTTGAGTTGGCCCAGGAGCTCCTTGTTCATCCATGCAGGCATCCTGGTGTTAGTGCCTGACTTCGTTGGGATGGTCCTGTGTTTGGAGATGATGATCCTTGAATATCAGACTGCAATCCTGGGCCCCCATTCCCTCCAGGGCTTTGTCGCACAGTACTCTACAAAATATTAATATGGGTTTTCATTTATTTACTTATTCTAAGAAAACATGTATTTGCATTTCCTCCCAGAGGCCCTGCTCTCACTGATGTACTTCAAAGTTTAATAATTCAAAATACACTGATCTCACACACATAACTGAACACTCACACATATAATCACTGGTTGATTAGCACTGAAGTGAAAAAGCTAACAAATATTCAAATGCAGATGCTTTAGCAGCCACAAGAATGCCAATATTTAAGTAAATTTATTCTCAGGTTTTCTTTCTCATAGTGCACTGGAGAAATGTGACAGCAAATTGTACACTTTAGAATATATATTGGGATAGAAACTGACACTCAAGGGCTAGAAGAAAGCAAAATTTAGACACACTTTAATAGTAGGTACTAAGTACATCAAGGAAATAAAGGAAATTCATTTGTAAGATTCCTCTCAACTATAACTGGTTGAAAACATTAGCTCCTGATAAAAAACATTATGAATTAGACATAACAGCCAAAAATATTAGCTTGATAATGGTACTAATACTATAGACTAGTAGCTGATTAGCAATCACTGAGCATAGGAATGTTGTTAAATAAGAGGACCTCAGAAATCTCTTTAATTCTTGGATTGACTGCAAAGCCGCTATGTAAGCTAAATATTTATAATTAATTATATATTATTAGATAAAAGCCAGCTCTTAGTGTAGCTAAAATAAGAAGGTCAATTTCACAATTCTTCACTCAGACACCACTGATGAAGAGAGTTCTTAATCCTATGCATTTCCTCCATACCCCCAACGGAGACATAATACATTTTCATTTCGATGATACATTTATTAAATTAGAATGAAAAAGTTAGAGTGCAAGAAACACATTTGGACACTGGGCCTCAATACAGAGAAACAATGTCTTCAGAATCATTACAGCAAAAAAACATCCTCTGTACGATATTACATATCAACCAAACAAGCACTAACATTTGCAAGGGGAAAAAAACCAACATTCAGTACCATCAGATGCAAAGAGCAGTAGAGAAAAAGTAGCAAGGATCTAGCTAGACAAAAAATGTTCCTACCATTAGCAAGTTTAGGCTCTTGGCAGGACTCAAACTAGTACTAAGAGCACTAACTTTTAGCGAAAGCCAGTCTTACACAGCTGGCTTTGGCGCCAAGCTGCTTGAAGCTGTTGAACAGAAAGCAGCATCAAACACAGTATTATCCCATTAGCATTTTATCAAAAGCTACAATAATGAGTGACAATTTATTTGTTTTAAATAAAGGAATAGACTTTTGGTTCCAATACCTTAATTTAAGAGACTCTAAAATAACTAAAAACACTCCCCGCCTTTTTTCATCGCTCTTCAATTCAAAGATGATAACAAATAGTTTGAGCAAGAGGATATGTATGCTGAAAAGCTGAGTAGGCTTATGAGTCATCTAATGTTCTTTTTAACAAGATGAAATAGCACATATCTTGACAAAATTTTCAGCTATAATAATTAGATCAGGACAAAAAAAAAATCCACAGAACAGTATTTTAGTATATCGCTCTGAAATCCACCTTCTAGCTATACTGCTCCTACATATCCCACATTCAACGTATACATCTACCCTACTTTGCATAACATACCTAGAAGAAAGCAAACAAAAATACTCTAAGACCCAGAGCCTCCCTCAGAGGCCCAGAGGCTAGTTTATGAATAAACCTGGCTAACCTGGCATTAGCACTTACCCCTCTTGGTGGTTGGGACTGAAAGGTGTTTCTTTTGTGCTGTAATAGGATGCAGTACAATTTACCAGTCATTCATTTGAAGCATGACCACTTGCTTTTATAAAAAGCTGTATTATGGATCCCAACGTTTTAATATAAAAATTTTAATATATACATTTTCCCTGAATTGTTGCATCCCTAGCAATTCATGCTATGTGTAAAAGTTAGAGCAAGGGACTCTTCCTGGAGATACCTAAGCCTTAAATCCTTACCAAGATGTACCATGACACAAATCACCGTGTGATAAAGACCAAATGCCTCTACACCTTTTCAATCACAAAATTTACCATGATTGTAGGGAAGGGGCAAGACTAGAAGAACACCCGTTTTATTTTAGAAAATAAAAATGTGATGACTCTACAACTAAAGCACACAAACTATAGCCTTCAATCTCATTATTGAAAAGCCAATTACAGGATGTATCAAGACACGCTTTCAATGATAAATTTAAAATGGTATGAGATTCATAGTAAAATTCTGAATTGTACATTCTGAAAGACAGCTTTAGAAGGTCAGAAGCTGGGATGAAATCATAAAAAAATAAATATTCATGCTCTACTGCCAGTGCTACCTAAGGGCTTCTTAAAAGTAGGTGGGGAGAAAAAAAAATTTACAGAACCAGCTTTTCAGAACATTTTAAACACAGGACATGAAACAAAGTACGGGGAAGAAGAGTCCAGATCCCTTTTCCCTATTCCAAACCTGGCTTCAATGTTCTCATAAATCGCTCAAGAGTGTAGATTTCAAGTGTACATTCATTGCAACTCTTGAAAATATAAAGGTCTATGGCTACCGTAGAAAGTATTTGAAATCAAATATTAAAAAGATAAAACAGCAGCATTGCACATGACTGGAAAAATAAACTGGTGCATACTATTTAAAGTGCATTACTCTGCCATCTACAAATACAGACACTGCAGAAATTTATCCAACAGGTGTAATGTACATACTGTAAGAATCTGCAGTTTCAGAATGAACTGTTACCTGAAAAAAAGAACTAACACTTACAAATACAAGCAACCTCCTGAGAGGATCAGACTAACTGGGATATGTTAACTTTTCTCTTGCAAAGAGTTTATTTCCATCTGCATCAAATAATAAGAAACTGACTCCAGCAACTGTAGTCTAACAAGTCACTGAGCAAATCATAATGCCATCCAAAGATTCTGAAGCCACTTTTTGTGCTTCTTATTTCAGATTACAGGAAAAAATACAATCATTTTTTCTACTAGCATACAATGATCATTTTGATATAGGTGTAAGGAATGAAGCCTTGAAACCAGTTGATAAATTCCTCCTTTTTAAGGTAAGACAATACTTGAATTGTTTACAGCTTCAGTAATATTCCAGGTACAATTTTTTTTTCTTTCTGCACTTACCCTCTGAAATAGCCATGGGAATGCAGAAGTAGTAGTTAGTGTGTAATTAACTGTGGTAGCACATTAGGGCTCAGTCCTGTTCTCTGCTACAGCAATACACACTGTATGAGTTAAAAGCTACCTGTTAAGATTTTACAGATACCTAACAGTACAGGAGGATAAAGTCCTGAACGCATGCCAGAAATATATTGCTTTGATTCCCGATGAATAGAAGATGCTCTTTAGCATTAGCTTATTAAACTAAAGATCTTCAATCAGAAATAATTAAATATATCACAGCAATAACTAAACATCACAGGACAAGTAAGGGTCTTTCTCAATTTCTGACAGAAACAAGATGCTTGATGAAACCTAAACATTTTAATAAATCAGTTATGTTTAAAAAGCAAACCTTCCACAGATTTATTTTTTTTCAATCTAACAAACAGTACTAAGTCCTGTACTGCATAGAGTTACTTAGTAAGAACAAGTTTATGAAAAAGGAGAGAGAAAGGAAAAAAAACCCCAGCATTACTCCCCACCCCATCAGAACACAGCCACACAGGGCACAGCTGATAGTAAAGTTGACTCAATGCTATACTGCAGGACATAAGCTAAACTGAGTATGTACAGATTGAGAACAAAAGTGAAAAAGATCCAAGTGTCCAAGAAAAAAAGGGGTATAATCTTTCACACAGGATACACTAACAGAAAGCTGTTGGGAAATTATTCCTCTAGCTAAATCCCTGGCTTGGCAAGTAAAAATAAGTGGCATTGAGGACGGGAACTATCCATTAAGTAGTGCTCTATGATTCTTCGGCCATCTGGAGCAAGGAGTTGATAGCTGCATCTTTGTTCCCCCTCTGAGCTTCTAGCACTGAGCGGATTACTTCCCTGTCCATGTTGGGAAACATGTCCTGGATAGATTTCAGGTCCTCTTCGTTACACAGGTGCTGAGGGTTGACTGCAGGAGGTGGTATTGCCACTGGTACCATGCCTGGATTACATACTGCAGGCATCCCTACAGGCAAAAAATAAGGGGGGGTGGGGAGGGAATCAAAACAAACATTAGGTGGGGAGAAATAATGTTGAAGAAAGCAGCTTGTAACTCATAACAATCCACCAATGTCAGCCTTTTATGTTTTTATAACATACCACAGAAAAAAAAAAAACAAAAAAAAAAACACACACAAAAAAAAAAACACAAAAAAACCAAAACCAAAAAACCACCAAAGGATTACTTTAGTGATCAGAATACGTTTGTCTGGAACAGGTTCTCTGCTCAACTTATGTTCCAGACGTGGTAAACTACAGTATGGCAACAGGTACAGCTTAAGTGTAGGTATGACTTGCATTAATCAGGTTTACACATGAATCACTAACCAACACTAAGCACACCAGAGAAAGCGCTGGGGTTCCCCACCCCCCTGCTGTGCATTAGTTCATTGGGTATTTATGCTGTGATGAAAAAAGATTTTTCATTAGCCAACTACATAGCTGACATTAAGACATCCAATTAATGCAATCTCCTTATACACTTGATCTTCAAAAGCTTTGTTGTCCAACCTTATTACCAGTTTAACATATCATTTAATTCTTTAAAATCCCCTCATTTGGGCAGACCTACCAATTTTTGGCAGAAACCCCCTTTACTAGGGATATTTTTTAGTTATTTTTTAGGATTCTCCTGGAGTGGGTTTTTCAGGCTTTTTGTTTCGTTGTCTTCTGTTGTGTTTTTAATATTTATTTACTTCAAGCAACTAACACCTTCTTTTTACACAGTTTTTAGTTTACCTATTTAGTTTTCTTTCTGTGAACTTAAAGGATCAACTATTTGAGACATCACTATTACACAGCTTCAAAATAGGATACTTTTTGAATCAGTAATTCTTAAGTCAGTAGATCAAAAGCTGCTTCTCTGCTATTGAGTTCTGATGAACTAATCAAGAAGCATATAATTAAGTAGAGAGACAACCAATAATTTTATTTGCAGCCTCATCTCTCTTGGTATAATCAAACTACATAAATGATCAAATGTGTCACAACTACAATATACTACTTCTATTCAGACTTAACATCTAAAAAAAGAAAAGGTAGAGGAATTTCAATACTTACTTACCTTGTCTCTTCAACATTTTCTTTAACCTGTAACTATTTAATCAGAAATGTCTATGCTTACTCTAACTTGTAGAAATATTTTAGCAACTCAGTGAGTATCTTTTTTCTATCAGCATTAAAAATGGGAATTAAAAACACATCCGTCTTTGCTTATATCAACTCTGTATGGTAACCGTAACTGAATGTAGCTTGCATGCATTGCAACTATGATTTTACCTATGATGTACTCTTTGCTACTTTCTTCCTCATGTTGGACTTCTGTCCTATCTGAACAGATACACAACTGAATTGTAAGCACCTCTGTACCTAGCAATGTTGTCCAATTCTGATTTTAAACTTTTCCCTGTAATCATCATATTAGCAGCAAAAAAGGAACCTAGATGCTTTAATCTAAGATACAGGCTGTATTTATTTGAAAAGGTTCATGGTGGCAATTAATGTTCCTCTTGCCATAATTTTATTACCCACACACTGGAGCCATATCTCTGTGCAGCAGTCTGCATCACACCACAACTAACGGTATCTATCACCTCGCCCGCAGCAACCTAAATTTAGCTGTAGAGATTCTTCTGCTATTTGGAGCACAGCCCCTGGAACTCTGTCTGGCACTGTGTGTTTCAACAAATCAAATCAGACCATGTGCGCACCCTAGAGGCGGATCATTGTCAAGTCCTCACCAACTTTCCCAATACACTGCAGAATATCAGGCTGCATCTTCTATAGCTTGAACAAGACTCAACTCATTCCCCACACCTCCTACAAGTATTTTAGGCATTTACAAGAGCTGAACAAAGATCTATGGCCTCAAAAAATAATGTTGCAAAGTACCTGAAAGAGCAGAGCAATACAAATTACGTTTTCCTCCAACAATAGTTTCCTAATATTCTTCAGCAAGTCACCAACACTCTAAGATTATCCAACTATCTGTTCAAGTTGTTTAGGAACCATGTACAGAGAGGTCACTTTAAAGTATTAAAAAGGAAACATGAGGCTCACTTCAAGGGCCACAGCATCCTTCCTACTGCTTACCAATAAGATTTCGCAGTGCCTCGTCAGTCTCAAAAAAATTAACAAGACCAGCACATATTTTTTCTTACTGCTTTCATAAGAAGGATTATGAAGTATTCAAGAAGTATCTTTGTTCTCAATATTTTAGACACATGACATTTAATATTTTCACTAATCTTCAAAATAGATTTTTCTCAGCTCTTACACTTCTAGAATAAACTTGTGCTGTCTACGACTATACCAAGTATAAAATGAATTTAGCATCACAGTGATTTTTTAATAAATACCTGCATGATAAATGTTTACTTTAAAAAAAAAAATTCAAACTATAAAAAATAATAATTTAAATGGTTCCTTGGGTATTAGTTTTGTTTCATACTTGGGCTAAAAGAATCCATAATCTCTGATTTACAAAAGTAAGCAAGACTTACGCATCAACTTAAAGTATTATGCACTAAAATTAAAATGTGTCAAACGTATAAATAATATATATACAGTCATTAGATATACAATCAACTTCAAATTTATCAATGTTCAGTAAAAAGCTGCTTTACATATTCAGCAACTCATTTCACTAACAGGTGAAAACTGGAACTAAGCAACTTTATAATCCACTATCCACGGAATTGCACTCTCCTGTGTTGCTCTCATGTTAGGTAAGTGCTATAAGTCAGAAGAATAGAGCACTGTTTTCCAATTCAGTGAAATGGCAATGGCAAACATGCTGGCATAAGCAGTGACATTCCCATATGTCCAACAAGTATGTACAATAGCAAGTGAATTGCTACGCACAGCAATGGAAGCGTCAAAGCAGAATTAACGGGGTGGACTTTTCTTAACTGTACACAAGGCATTACACACTTAATTTTATTTTCCTGTTCTGTCAAGCACCCTTATGTTTAATTTCTTAACTCGTCATTGTCCCATGACCCTTTCAGAGTCAACTCAGGAACCTTTTCATCACAAATTCTTTAATTTACAGGAAGAAATCAGTATGAACTTTAAAAAAAAAAAAAAAAAACAAAACCAAACCTAAGTCAGTCATTGTTATCTGCTCAGAAGAAAAATCAATGCTAAAATATGCATGCTATTTTCTCTCTTTGCAAAAAAGCAACACTTCAAAAAAACTACTAGAAAAGCAGGAGGATGTGGACCCATGGAAAGAATTCCACAATTCCCCTGCTCTGAATGAACCAAATACATTGTGACAACCCCAGTTCTATTTACATCATCTTCTGAAACTGAGATTAAAAAAAAACATTTTATCTCTAGAATCTTCTAAACATACTTGACTGAAGACCCATATTTTCTTCAGTTAAGGATGTCTTATCTTTGAAATTCAAAATCAGATGTGTCATAGTAGTGTACATCCAACTTGAAGGAAAACGTATTTCCTTTAACATAATTTGCCTTTAAAAGTTCTAGTCAGATGCTTATCATAGATCTAAAGCAGATGTGCATGAAATATACACACTGATGTAAAAGGCTTATTTGAAGATGACATTTCAATGTTATCTTAACATCTTGACAGAAGGCAATCAGCAGGCTGCCTTCTCAATTTCATTTCAGAACTGAGCTCTTCACATCCAAGTTTACAAAAAGTAACCTGCTTCTCCAGAACCTTGCAGTAGTACAACAACTTCAAGATTAAACTTCTTTTCTAGGAAATTCACATTATCACCCAGAACAGCTCACTGACATACAACAGATTCAGAAGAACATTAACGCCACATTTTATCAATCAACACCATTATCACCAATTACTTTAGTCATTATAGCCTGAAGCTCAGCAGATGCCTTTAAAAACTTTCCAGCAGGTTAGAGGGGCTTCAGTAACTTCCAGGAAATGCATTAAAGTGTTCTACTGTGGACATCAAGTGGCAATACCTTGTGATACAGTCTGCTGTAATGAATAAAAAGCTGTTTACACGAGTTCATGCAGAGACTCCTGAGTCAATGAGAATGGGAGTGAGAAAAGAGCTTGGAAACTTACCCAGAGCAAAGTACTCAAGCCCTAAAGATAAGTGAAAATGAAGGGGCAAGGGGAAGGGAATAAGACATGGGAAAGAAATATTAATCTATTTTTAAAATTAAACGAATCATTCAGCTTCCAAAGGTGAAAGTGGGATAAACTGAGGCAACTGTGTAAAACCTAGACTACCTATGTAAGCAACTAAATGCTCCCAGGATTCAGCCTCCCAACTTATTTTCTTCAGCACTCTGAAGAATTTACCTAGCTGTGCTGTTTTTACAGAATTAACAATTAGAGGAAATGTTTTCAAACTAGGTCATTGGGTGTTTGCAGCAAGGATTGTATTTTATAGCCCACAAAGGACAACATGCATCTATGGTTTTCTGAACATCAGAAATAACATCACAAGCTAATGCATGAAACTCAGTACAGACACCTGAAGGGGTAATGTACGTATACACACAGTTTTGCCTCAATGAAAAAAATGATATTCTGGGCTCTGAGAAGGCCCTGAAACCTAAGGCTTTAGCCTACTTTTTACACAGGTGTTTATAAGTACAGGTTTCTTATTTATCCCACAAATACTTAGCTGATAAGAAATATAGCTTGCTTACTAAAATAAGTTTTTTTAGTTTTGATACACTATCAGGGAGACCAGCTTGGACTGCAGGCAATTATTATACCACAGTATTCCACAGCTTAAGTTATCTTTAGAAAGTGAAACAGGAAGAGAGAGATGGGAGGTAAACTCAACTTCTAGAAGAGCAACAAGACAGACAAGTTCAAATTTTCCTAAACCAAATGCACAGATACGTCATCTATGATGACTACAGTTTGTAGCAACTAGCACTAGCATCACAAGTTTTTAACTTTTAAAATTTTTGAAACTAACGTATTGCAAGAATATTTTATGGCCATTTCTGTTCTCAACACACCTCTAATATCTACCAATTGCAGGGAAAATGACATTACTTATGTTGGGATTTCAAGCTTCATTCGCCCACCACAGTGATTACTGTTACCGCTATTACCTCTATCATACAAGCTGAGGTTAAGTGTTAAAAGAATTAGTTGTTCCACCCTTAATTAGAAAGTTAGTTAGATATACAAAATTTTTAACAGAAGTTTTCTGTTACAGAAAGAACAGCTAGGCCTTTGTGACACAGCTAAATTTTATGCAGAATTTTAAGTACAATTATTTTGTCCAGTTAATTTGTTAACTGTTGAAGTGTATGCACAGGCATTTCAGTTCACCCACTCTATTTTCATCATAGATAGACTTTAGTTTCTAACAGTCCTGCCCAGCATCAGAAATCACCTAAATTTCAGGTGTAATGACTTATACAGCACTGCTCTTCCACTCTTCTGAAGAAAAAAAAAAATTGATTACTACTCTCATTTAACTGGAAATGTAAGAATCCTGATCTAAGAAGGTAGGTAAGTACATTCCTGTGGAGCACACTGATGACCTACTTCAGTGAGGCAGTCTCAAAAAAAAAAAACCAACCAAAAAAAAAAAAAAAAAACCCAAGCAAACAAACCCTGTCCAGTATTCCCAAGAAAGCGTACCAACAGGTTTCCCCATAATCAATTCACCTAGGCAGGGAAGGTAAGTAGTTTGCACACACCATTTCGAAAGAGTTTACAGACTCCAGGAGGAGCTCCTTGATCAATATACAGAAACTGTTCTGACAGTACTCCATGTCTTCCATTGTTTGTTCCTTTCATGAGGTAAAGCTACTTTTATTGAGCTACACAAATATATGACACAGTACAAGGATTCTGAAGTCAAGCCAGTTTCAAAGTCAAAACCATCCATATAATCATTGAGGGGGTCTTTGATTAGTGCATAGACAAAAGCTGTAAAACTCACAGTACTTTGAGAAATTTTGATGGTGCCCACAGAAATTCTAGAACAGCAAACACAAAGTAATGTTAAGAAAAATCAAAAATAAGTTGAGGGTGGCTTGTAATAAATTCAGCATTTATAGTGTCAAGGAAGTACATTCAAGCTTTTCTAGAACTAAACAGAAGTTTAAATTAAAAGACTTCAGAATGTTTTAAAAACACAAGTCAGAGAGTCAGGGAGAGTTTTCAAATACTAAACATTATCATCACTGTAATTAAAACAAATATGTTTGATCTTTGCAAAACAGCAGTGCTCCAACATACAGATCAATGCAAATGTTAAATAAAGGCAAATTTCTATATGCTAAAAGTGAAGATACTTACAAGTATCACTTGCTCATTATTAGTTATTTCTTCACTTGTCCAAATACATTTATTATGATTGAAAATATTCTCAAGATAAATAAAGAGTTTACAGAACACCAAGATACACCACCATACTTGTTTTTTTCAACTCTGAAGGTCTAGCATCAGTTTTACCTGTTCAGTTCTATGTCTAATTTCAGTTATATCTCAAATTAGTCTTCTCATTTCTACTGTTTGTATTTCTTCTGTCTCATGCAGTAATTTTGCAATGAGAATATTCTTCTTCTAATCTGTTCAAGAAATTCTATAGTACCTTCTGCTACATTGTTATTTGTACCACCCCAGCTACTGTTATCCTTTTAACCTCACACCTTTTTTGAAGTTCACTAACTGCTTCAGTAGATAGGGACACAATGAACCTAAAGGAAAAAAGATACCGCATCTAAGTTGAGCACTGAGAAGCTGGACAGAAGTCTGGCTTATCACAATGGAATCACACCGCAGGATGCACAAGCACACTGAAACTAATTTGTTGGCAAAGTAAGCAAGACTTCAATTGTGAAAATTAAGCTGTAGAGATAAAAGCACTTTAAAGGAAGTAAACTGCTAATTTTCATCTTAGAATGATGTAACCAAAGTTTTCCATGTTTTGTTCTAACTTAACTCTATAAAAATGAAACAGGAAGTATGATTCTTTAAAAACAAATCTCCTCAACAGAAGACTAAATAGGTAACTTGCAGAGAATGACAATTTAAATCCAATCAGGAATTGAGTCTTTAAAAAAAAATCTGTTATGTCAGCCCTTAGTACTGCAATTATACCCCATACACTTTATCACTCATTCATACACCTTATTTTCCCTAAAAAGTACAAGTATTACTCAAGTGTCCATGCAACAAACTGAAGCTCTAAAAAGCTGTGAAACATGCTAAAAAAAACGAACTGAACTTTACTTATCAGTTATCTAAGTATGGCAAATTCAAGCTCATTTGCATACTTTAATTTCTTCATGTCTGATGACAATACCCAAGTTAACACATCTTTCTACGTAAGTCCAAAACTTCTGCTGTACAGACCAAGAGAACTGGTAACACATGCTTTAGCTCTTAGTTACGCAAATACCTCAAGATCTCAGACCTTCCTAACATTTTTCATTTGCTGTGCTACATGCTTCACACACTGCACAGCACATTTTCAACAAAGCATCTGCAAAGACCACAGAAGAGTCAATCCCTTTACAAACTACTTAAGCAACAGTTCTAACAACACAAGTCATTTGGTGCACCTTCTGAAGTCTGAACACTTTCGCAGATTGCCACCATTCAAATAAGCACACATTAGAGTGCAGCCTGATAGCCACTTAGTTATTTAGTAAACTGACCTAAGTCCATAATAAATACTTACAAAGAGACGCCTTCAAGCTACCTGTTCTAACTTGATAGCCATTTTAATCCATTCAATTAAACCCACATAGGGGGTCTGGCCTAAACTTATTTCACTCACTCTTCTCACAAAAATTTATCATGGCATTAGTGGTTAAGAAAGTCATTTATAGCTTCCTTTATGTTCTGAAGAACAGGAGAAATTTAGTAATTATTTCTGTGAAATCCTTCACCTGGAAGCTTTAAAGAGCTTGCTTCCTTGAAACATAGGAAGTTCCATCTGAATATAAGGAAAAACCTTTTCACTCTTGAGGGTGATGAAGCACTGGCACAGGCTGCCCAGAGAGGTTGTGGAGTCTCCTTCTCTGGAGACATTCAAGACCAATCTGGATGTGTTCCTGTGTGATTTAATTGAGGTGATCCACTCAGGCAGAGGGGTTGGACTAGATGATCTTTCAAGGACCCTTCCAACTCCTAACATTCTGTGATTCTGTGAGCCTTCAAAGACAAGAGAATATACCTGCTATAGGCACGTATCC
This sequence comes from Heliornis fulica, assembly GCA_013399135.1. NCBI lineage: Eukaryota > Metazoa > Chordata > Aves > Gruiformes > Heliornithidae > Heliornis > Heliornis fulica. Next base: position 558,598 of record VXBZ01012544.1, on the reverse strand, counting down.
AACTCCTTGCTGATACACGGTAGGCATCAAGACTACTGGCTGGGGCTGCATCATCATGGCAGCTGGCAAAGACTTGACACAAACAGAACAGATTTAGAACTGCTTAAAACTACTCAAGAAATAACAGAAATAGAACAAAAAACCCCAACCAACAACAAACCTAAGACAGCAGCAATTAAAAGAGCATTTGTAAACATGCTGTCACATTGCAAATCCATGTACAATATTAGAATATGGCTATGTAAGTCATAATCTGTATTAAGCAAAATTAACTGAACTGCCATCCTTTTAAACAGCATTTAATTTACCTGTAAATCAATATAAACACATCATGTCAACTAGACTTTTGCAACAATTCGATCAATTTTGTAACTGAAGTGAATTATTTTAAAATATGGATTTAATTAGCTTTCACACCTTATCCTTATGAAATTAATATGCAAGATATAAATTAAATCTTAGAGAAATCCTGAATTTTATAAAAAGCTAAGTACTGCTCCTAGAAGCAAATTTTAGTTCACATGAATTATTTTTGAGGTGAACAATTTAACTCCATTTCCTTTTACCAACACAATTCCTGTGGATCCTGGAAATATTAAGACTATTATTAATAAAATATTAAAATAGTCAGATGCTATGTCCAGTACATTCATGGGCAGACAGTTTTAAATGTTTATTACAAATTCATTTCTCCTAGGGGTTCAGATGTGGGGCAGAATGAATGCAGCTGGGAACATCTTTTCCTAGTTGTGCACTCAACAAACTTGGAACTTTTGATGTTATGCAAGCATAGTAGGAAGCATTCAGGGCTCCGCTATCCAACAACTACTTAAGACAAAGGTGAGAGAGTAGTCCACAAGCTGCTAAATGGACCAGTTTAAGTCATCAGTTCACAACCAGGAGCACCAAATGAATTATCCAGTCAAGACTTAGAAGTTTCCATTATTTTTGCTTTTAAGTTGACATGAAACTCTAAAGATTTAGGGGGAAAAAAATAAAATGTGAGATGTCCTGAAGCTTTTTAAAATTATTCTTAAATTCTAAATAACCATGGACCATTTGACTGAGGATTTCTTTTTTATAATTTTATTAGCAGAGGAATAAGCTGAATTTTTGTAATTACAAAACCAGATAAATACACAGCCATTTACCACCTCACCAAAATGTATTTACTATGTTAACTAACAGTTTTGACTGCTTTTCCCAAAGTATAACTATTTGAAATGCAAACACATACAAGTGTGTTGCAAGGTGCAATGGAACTTCTTCTACTTCGATCTAAAATATCTCCCCTCCCACTACCCAAGAAGCTTCACTCCCTTCTTCCTCCAAGCCCAAACTTTGCTTACCGTGTATGACATCACCAGATTAATCATTCCTTCCTTGTCATCACCCTGCCTTCCGCTCAGGCTATACCATTCATCCTCCACATTTCCTTGTTTCAGAGACTCAGGAATTGTAACGTGTGTCCAAGCAATGCGGTCATCCATTGAAAATGCCCGCTAGAATAGAATTTTAAAAATATTAACAAGTTAATTGTCCTGTCAAAAAAAAGTTAAAATTATTCTTGACTAATGCTTCCTTCAGTTTTGGATTATTTCACTTTCCCAATTTTAAATTATTCCTTTTCAAACTATATTTGAACCATCTCCCTTCCAACAAAAATGAATGATGCCTGAAGTAGGACCATAGGCTAATTGTAGATATTTAATAAGAAAAAGAAAACCTGAAGCAGAACACTTCTAGTAATGCAATATATAACATCAGCACAATCATTGTGAATCTAGTGACATCACAGGCCATTAAATGAAAGGAAACAGCTTTTTTCTATACCACAGTAGGCTTTTAACACCAGTAATTCAGTAGCAGATACAAGTACTAACATCACACTCCTGTTGCAGCAATGAAACAGACACTTCAAGCAATTAACTAAGCCCACAAAACAGCATCCAAAAGCCTCACTTGTGCTAGGACCACACAGCTGCTCTAGTGTTAGTTTTTGCTACACACAGTCAGAGTTGCAGGGAGGGAAAAAAAAGGCAAATGACAAACTTCATCCTCAGTTGTAGCTTTTTGTTTTCTGCGAATAAATCCTAATGACTACACACAGTCCATATCTGACAGTTTTATTCTCAGTCTGAGCTTGGGAAATCTTCCAAGCTCCTCCTGGGTTAAAATAACACCGAAGAACTTCCAAGTAAAACACAATTGTATAAACAAAGCTATTTTCAATACAGAATATAAGGCTGCAGGGCATTCTGATAGCAAAGAGTAGCTTGAACACCACTCATACATTTTTTTCTTCTTTTCCTTTGCAGAGTACCCTGCTAAAATGCCCCTTATCAGCTACCAAAGGAAAAGTATAAACTCTGACGTCCTTGGGGAAGAGAGAAGCCTTATACATTGCTACTCTTGGGATTCTGAAAATTTTTTGTCATCTCCCAGAGAGCAGTTAAGAAACAGCCTGTGGTTATTCAATCCTTTTTTGCAAGATTACACCCAAGCCACAGTTCAAAGAGAAGGAAGGAGTAGGAATCATACAGCAGTTCTGACCTCATCAAATATCTCTAGATAAAAAGAGTCCACACCCGGCGGAACAGTGCACTGAATAACTTTGTTCCAGCGGGGGTTCTTGGCTCCGTTATGTGCTGTTGGAGTTTCGTAAACAGCATACCCTAGACGTATCCGACAATAGGGATCCATGCGAGTCATTCCATAGTTCTTTGCTAATTTTGCCTGGAAAGTAAAAAAAAAAAAAATACTTAGCATGTAATATTTACAATAATTTGAGAAGTTAATTACTATTACTTTACAAAGAGAATCAAATATTGAACAAAAGGACTAGATTTAATTATAAGGCAGACAGGAAAGCGAAGAGGGAGGAGGAAATCAATAACAGCAGTATTCAGATTAAAACATAAGCCCGCAACACCATTAAATGTCTGGGAGACCTTGTAAAGGGAACCTCTTTCTAACCTGTCTGCCCAGAAAAACAAGCAGCTTCAGCACAGCTACAGTAAGTTACTTCATATAAAACCAAAAGATACACGATGAATACAAGAAAATAGTAACAAGTTCAACTTTTGCCTAAGTATCTGTTCTCCAATATACTATCGTAAGCTTTTTCGCTGAAATACTTCTAGAAGGACAATACACCATAATCCAGTAGCTTCATGAATATTGCTAAGCACAGCAAACTGCAAGAGATGTTCAACTGCGGTAGGATCCAGTAGATTGTACTTTTCCAAGTGTTGAGAAAAAAAAAAAAACACCAAACTTAATTCAGTGTGCTTTTGATATTACTTAATTCAGTGGGCATCTTAAAGTTCTGTGTTACTATAAATACAGGTGCTGTGTAAAATCCAATGATACACAATATACTTTTGCTAAGGAGTAGATGAAACTGAGTTGATGAAAGTCCTGAAGACAACACTGAGTACTGCTGCACAGCTACACCAAAGTAGAAATCAGACTTTCTGGGCATGCTGTTTCTCTGACCTGACCTGTACTAAATAACCTATAGATCTTGTTATAGTAAGACAAGTGACAAAATATGGTGCCTAGGATGCCTCCCACCTATAGGACATTTAAAGAACTGGAACAGTTGAGACTAGCAAGATTTAGTCACACTGCCTGCAGATGTGGCCTAAAAAGCCATTTTCTCCAGGCCAAATGTGGAGTCAGTAATTCATACACTAGTGCTGGTGAGAAAGGTATATCAAACTGGTTTTTTGTAAGTGTGGGCTTAAAAATTCAAGTAGGGAAGCTGGCACATAAATTATGTACTCTCCAGACTCTCAAATCCTGAGACAAAGCAGTTTTGTGATAAACTTCACCAAAAGAAAAAAATAAAAATAAAACCTGTCTAGTAATTAACACAGCTTAGATAAACTTACCACCATTCTTATTTATCTGAAAAAGGAGAGCAGTAAATAACATTTTCCAAAAACATTTACTCATCTTCCACCAGTTTATTAGTAACAGAATTAAGGAATGCTGCTCTCTATATTTTATCAACATATTTAAATACAGAAGATTTCCACCAGTTTTTCATGTTCCACAAGTTAACTATGCCATGGTAAGTCTCCTATCCAAAATGCCACATGCCTTAATGGACAGCCAAGACTCCCACAGCACTCTTGCTTGAACTCCCAGACAGGTACAGAACACTATCTCCTGGGATACCACAGGGTGGTACTGCCATTCACAGGGACCTTGACAGGCTGGAGAAGCACACAGAAATCTCAAAATTCAACAAATTAAAATACAACACTCTGAGGAGGAACAGCTACGTGTAAAACTATAGCCTGTAGGTCCCTAGGGTTTTGGACAGTACATTAGAAATAAGACAACAATGCACCCTTGCGGCAAAGATGACAGACAGCATCCTGGGCTGCATTAGGAAAAGCACAGACAGCTGTAAAGGAAGAGGATCCCTTCTACTCAGCACCTGGAACAAAATACCATTCTCTCTACTTCTGGGCTGATCAACAGAACACATTGTTCAAGGTGACAAGTCCAGCAAAGAGCCACTATACCCAAGTAAGGGTTTCACAGAACCACAGCATGACTGCGGTTGGATGAGACGTCTCGAGATTCTCTGAACCCCACTGAAAGCAGCGTCAAACACTCAGGCAAGTTCTGAGCTTATCCACACATGGAAGCCCTGCAACCTCTTTGGCCAAACTGTTCCAAGTTTGTCAACTCCCACAGTAAGAAAGGTTTTTCATATATTTAAATAGCTCACTATATTTCAATATGTGCTCACTGTGCCTCCTGCTTTTCCTCTAGGTAATGCTGAGAGGAGCCTAGCAGTCCTTCCCAATGGCAGGCGCTTCTCATTGATAAGATTCCACTGATAACTGTTCCCCAGACCTATCAGCCTTTCCTTGTATATAACATCCTTCAACCTGAAGGGACAGACCTGGGAAGGTAGAGGTCAGATGAGGTTTGAACCGAAACTTCAGAAGTCCCCTCTATCCTGTGAGTCTGTAACATGCGGCTACTTACAGACATGGCATTCAAGAATATCCATTAGGTTTTATCCTTCAAGCAAGATAAAAATATTTTTCTTGTCTACACAAGCAGACAAGACAAAATAAGGAATCCAGATGTTTCTGTACATAGCCGCTCAAAGCAAGATGCAAACCACTGTCTTGAACACTGTACTGTCTGCTCCCTCTATCTGTTCTAGGAATTTCTAGAATCTATACTGACTGGATCAAAATCCAGTGACAAAAAAACACTTTAAGGTATCCAAAGCAAAAAAACAAACACTCCAACTTATGGAGTATTGTACAAGTTGCTAGACAATGCTAGCAAGTTAAGAGATAAATGTTATTTTTCTTTATAGGCCTGAGGCTTAACCTGAATTACCTCTTCTTAGCTCTGGAGAAAAATTACATTAAAGCTTCTTCCACTATGCTCTAAAAGCTGTAACATTTTCTACTGTTCAAAGTTGCAAAAGCAGCTTCCAGTCTTAAACTTTCTGAATACAGATTGGAAAATCCACTGGAAAACTAGAAAGAGGGCTGCAACTGAATGCAATGAACAAGTTCAAGTTCTCAATAAGGATCTCGCCATGGAAGCTGTAACCATGCAGATACTATTCCAAGCTCAGTGGTAAATTTGAGACTAAATATCTCTTTGGTACATTTTTAGACAATGACTTGAGAACAGCACTTGCAAATATATGGGGTGCATTAAATTAACATGAAGGACTTGTGGTATGCTAATAAAAGGAATTGTGTTTAAGACAGACAAGTTTTAAAACATGAGATCTTATGTGCAATGAACGCAGTAATACAGTACTGCCAAGAGATAAAAGAATGGATAACAAGGGAAAAGAGAAAGCAGAAAATAAAGAACTAGGACCGTGCAGTTGTGATTAATTAAAAAAAAAACAAATAAAAAACACAGCAGAAATCACTCGGAAAAGCAGCAAATGCACTGGAAGAAATGAGGGTGGAACATAGCAGTCACTTACGGAAAAGAATATGTAAGGCAAGCACAGTTCCCTACATTGTTTCCAAATTACTGATGTATTCCTGTATTAACTGTTTCTACAGGAAGCCTTCGTAACAGAAATTTTTAGAGAAACCTGTTCACTGTAAAAAAAAAAACAACAATACACCAAACCCCATGTTTATTTGATTATGTTCTAAAATAGCAAGGTTTACAGGAAGATGCTGCACCATGTAGCTATGAAACTGGACAAAACGCATGAAGCTACAAAAACTTAAATATTACTCACTCCTTGCATACAAGCAATTTAGGAACTCAAATTTGTACACAATCTTTTTGTGGCTGACAAAAATAAAGATTAATAATTGTATTAATTACTTACAGTTACTTAGTTGTACAAAGATAGTAAAATTTATACCTGTACTACAGTAATGCTGAGTCTGCCTACTGTGCCCATTGCTCCTCCATACTGTAGCTGCTGAGCTGCCTGCGCATCCAGCTGGATTTGCTGTTGCTGCTGGGTTGGGGTAATGCGAAGAAAATCTTGAGGAAGCTCGCCAACATACACCTTAAAAAAGGAAAAAAAAAAAAAAAATCTTCAAACTTAAGTCTCCCACTTATAATGAAAGAAATAATAAAGCTTAGCAAAGAACATTCAACATAATTTACTTCAGTTTTGAAAGCATGAACACTGAACTAATTAAATGACAAAAATGCCAACTCATGTAGACAACATTCTCATACCCCCTTTCAAAAAACACTACTTTCCAACTTATGCCTCTTAAAAAATTAGTACATACAGAGCTAAGGCTGCTCTGCAACTAAACATTTAAGTAGTCCATAAATAGTCAGGCCTACCAAGATTTACATCCCATTCACATATGACATCAGATGGCACCAGCTCTTTCACTTATTCACATTATATCAGTCATTCCCATGACAGGGCACTGCACACCATTATCTCTTGAAATGGTCACTTTCACAGTCACCACCAAGACAGATCATGAAGACAATGCTTCCAATTAACTAGATCCTTCAATGTAACTAAGAATCCTCACACATGGCTGTCATGGTTTAAACAGCAGGCAGTTAAAAAAAACACACGGCCATTTGTTCCTTCTTTACCTGCCTCCCAGTGGAATAGGAGAATTGGAGGGGAAACAAAA
>VXBZ01012544.1:517834-551442 GCA_013399135.1 Heliornis fulica | reverse complement strand
AAAAAAAAGGAAAAAGAGCAAGTCCTTTTGGGTTAAAGACAGTTTAACAGGACAGAAAATTAAGAGAATAGTATATAAATACAGCATGATATAAAAAACAAGTGATACATATTGCTCACCAAAGCCTATGCTTCACTAGTTCTTTAGCCAAGCTGCCTCCTAGCTCACCCCATCCCCCCGCCCCAGTTATATACTGGATGTGGTATCATAAGCAAGCATGTCACTTCTGCCAGTTTGTGTCAGCTGTCACAGCTGTGGCCCTTCCCTGCTTCTTCAGTGGCCCGCACTTTCTTGTTGGTAGGGTAGTCGAGGAGCTGAGACATCCTTGACTATTTGGCAACAGCTAGAAACATCAGCGTGTTATCACCAGTATTCTCATCCTAAATCAAACACACAGCTCTGTATCAATTAATAGGAACAAAACAAACTCTATCCCTCCTGAACCCAGCACAATAATCACAGAATCACAGAATATTAGGAGCTGGAAGAGACCTCAAAAGATCACTAAGTTCAACCCCCCTGCCCGAGCAGGATCAATTAGAGTAGATCACACAGGAACATGTCCAGATTGGTCTTGAATGTCTCCAAAGAAGGAGACTCCATAACCTCTCTGGGCAGCCTGTGCCAGTAATCCATTGCCTTCACAGTGAAAAAGTTCCTCCTTATATTAAGATGGAACTTCCTATGTTCCAGTTTGGAACCATTTCCTCTTGTTCTATCACTGGCCATCACTGAGAAGAGCCTGGATCCATCCTCCTGACACTCACCCTTTTTATATTCATAAACGTTAATGAGGTCACCCCTCAGCCTCCTCTTCTCCAAGCTGAAGAGACCCAGCTCCCTCAGCCTTTCTGCATAAGGAAGATGTTCTACTCCATCACCTTGGTGGCCCTGCACTGGACTCTCTCAAGGAGTTGTATGCCCTTCTGGAACTGAAGGGCCCAGAAGTGGATGCAATACTCCAGGTGAGGTCTCACCAGGGCAGAAATAATAATAATAAAGATGCCCATAGCTTTTCCAGTGTTAAAACATGCCAAGCCTGCAACTGATCTTGGGGAAAAAAAATCCCACCATACTCAAAACAATCACGGAAGAATTCAAAATCTGGTCTATGACAAGAAGGAAGCATGACAAAAAAATTCTAAGTAGAGAAATACTAGAGGAACCCCATCACTTGCACCAACATGAATCAGCAGTACCATGTACTTTGTTACCTTTAGAGTAAAAGAATGGAAAGTTGCTACCTATTACTTATAACTTCTATTATTGTCAATTCAACAGCTCAGGTTTCTTCTTGGTTTTAAATGCTGTGTATGTTATCAAAAACACATTTAGAGAGATCATCACATTAAAACAATGAGTATACTATAGTAATTTTTTTAAAAGGTAAATAAAGACGTGCACAAAATATATGATTAAGCTGTACTCATTTGTGTTGTCTGTAGAGTTGCTTACATGTTTAATACTGAATAGTTCATTAACGAACAGTTCATTACATCAAGACAAAAGGCAGTGCAATTACTTCTGTTGCAATCCCAGGCAAGATTACTCAGTTGCATATCTGGCAGATGCATGCCTAGAGTACAGAGTTACAAGTGAACATGCCTCTAGGGCATCGCTTTTGAACGTTAAACAGCACTTGCATGTCAAGATTGCATCTTGGAGACAGAAATTGCAGCTCTTGCCAAATCACATTTTGTATGACTGTTGCTATTTGACAGTCTCAGGATCCTGGCAACAGTAGGTGTTACATGTCAGAAAGGCAGTTGATCAAAAAAGCTAAGGATAAAGCTGGGGGGGGGAAGAATCACTTTTGCTTACAGTCATCTTAACATTGTACAATTAAGATCCTAAGTACTTATATTTTAAAAGGGGGGGGGGAAGGTAATGAGAGCACAGAGAGAAAATACTAAGCCAATAGTGTTAATATTGAAAGAAAGCTTATTTAAATAAGGTTAGAAATTAGACAGGGTCTTTTAACAGCCTTTTGATTACATGAAATAAAAAACAAGTTTTAAAATTAAAAATAAAGCATTTAGGAAAAAATGTAAGGGGTACCAGAATGAACAAGGTGATGGTATTTATAATGCAGTGGGTCCCCTCTAACCCTTGATCTTCAGAAAAGTTCAAATCTGGTATTACGAGCACCTCTAAGAACAGACATCAAAAATTTCTCATAGTCAAAAGCAGTGTGAACAGCCTTGAAATTACACACCTATGTGTGCAAGTTCCCTCTGTCAACTTCTTAGAAAACAGAACAGCATTTTGTCTCCACCACCTTAACATAGACATTGAAACAGCTAATTCATTCACAACAAATGAGAAGTCTAGCAATATATTTCACTTTTAAATTTAAAGTCACCCAAATACTCTAAAACAGAACATATAAATTAGTCTTTGTTTTGAGGTCCAAAAAGGACAAACATAATCTGTAAGGAAGAGCAAAGTTTCCTTATAACTTACAAGTTGATTTTAGGTCATTTAGTTATTTTACGAAGTGCCACATTCTTATCCTGATTTTGCAGAACAGACACCTGCAGAAACTAAAACTAGCCAGTATAATTAAATGTTCAAAAGATCTGAGTGCTAAAGCCCTCCAAAGGGGGGGGGGGGTGGAGAAAAGGAGATGAATATTCTCCCATCCTAAATGTTCCAGCTCACGGAGATCTGGTACACAAGTGCTGGCAATAGGTTCAGTAAAATACCTAGGACAGATGCTTACCGAGGAAAATACACTATTCTAAGCTCTAATTTTCAGTCACTTCCATATTGATGAAAATAAATCAGTAGTGGGCAAGCTTGTTATCTGTGAAGAAAATAGGCTAGTTTATGTCTTCCTTAAAGCATTTAAAAGCAGGCACATAATCATAAAATCATAAAAGCTTTTCATCCATAAGTACCTCCAAGACCAGGATCCTCAGGGCTGCTCTCCAGAGCATCACCTCTAAACCTGTATTGATAACAAGGATTGTCCCAACCTAGGTGCAAGACCCTGCACTTGGTTTTGTTAAACCTCATGAGGTTCACCTGGGCCTACTTCTCCAGCTTGGCCAGATCCCTCTAGATAGCATCCCGTCCCTTTGGCACATTAACCTCACCACCCAGCTTGGTATAGTCAGAAAACTTGTTGAGGGTGCACTCGATTCCACTGTCATTATCATCAATAAAGATATTAAAACAGGTCCCAGTACAGACACTTGAGGTCCAGATTTGCCATCTCCAAAGCTGAACAAAAATACAAAGTTACATAACCAGAGATCACTCACAGGTTTTGTTTCTAAAGCAAGGAGAACATAAGTGACAAGTTTGTACCACAGATCCGACTCAACTCCCACTTTCAAACAAATCACATCCCTCCACTATAACAATATCTAAAGAAGTGAAACTCAAACCCGCTCTGCCATTAACTACAGACCAAAAATTAATTCCATTAACATCTGAATTTTATGAGAACTCTTTCAAGCAAGACTCAATATGACAATGCTATGACAGAACTACAATTCATAAGACAAATGTTGAACTTGCACTCACCAAAAAGCTTGCCTGCCTTTTAATTGCATTGCATAGCAACAATCCAAATTATCTAGAAACACCATAACAGTGCACTTCCCATCTGACAAAACCACTTAAGAGATAATTTCAACGACCTTCACAGTGAAGCACTGCAGGTATAAAAAACCTCATGTCCATGTCTTCAAATTGAAGGTGTGATATACTACAGCTATTCAAGCTAATTTAGGACTGGGCTGTCCCAGTGTCACCTTCCTGTTTCTTTTCACCCTCCTTTCTTGCACAACATTAAATGGTGCCAAGGCAATTGTAAATTATCCTAGCATAAAGGACTAATCAGAACTAAATCAAAAAAAGTTTGGAGGTTAAGGGAAGAGGAAGGGAAGTCATCAGGACCTTTACCTTGTTGACTGATCGCATGAGTATTGTTACCTATGTAAGAGAGGGAAAGGGAATACAGAGCCAGTGACAAATATCCTGGCTCACAGAACCACACACTGAGACATTCAGGGAACCATAACTAAGATTTCCATGGTAGCAATTACCAAGAAACTCTGAGAGTAGGAATGTTTCGTTAAAGAGCTTTAAATGTTAGCTACTCAGAAAGCTCTAACCATTATCCTTTAAATGATTTTACTGTTTTTAAGAAAAAAATAAGTGAATAAAGAAGCATTTTGAACTACTATTCTATGTTTAATATACTAAAGAAAAAAACTGGGACCAGATAAGAAGCATCCAGAGGCCCTCAAAGGGGGCCTGTTTTTTCAATGCTATTATCTATCATCTTTGAAAAGTGATGGAGATCAGATGAAGTCCTCTGTAACTAAAGGAAGGCAAATCTTATACCCAATTTTCAAAAGGGCAAGAAGGACAATCTGAAGAACCACAGGCAAGTCAGCCTCACTTTGGTCACTAAGAAATTAATAGAGCAATTCCTTCTGGAAGCCATTTCTAGACACCTGAAGGAAAAAAAAAACCCAAAACATCCCAAATAAACAAAATCCACTCCAAACCAAAACCCAGGAACTAGGAACAGCCAGCCTTTACTGAGGTTTTAAAAGAAAATAAAGGTTGGTTAAAAGCAAAATTTCTCAAACGTATGTAGTGTCTAACATTTTTCCTTCTAAATAACCAGAAGTGAGAACGTACCCTTAAAAGGTCAGAAAATAATACCAAATCTGGAGGGAGAACAACTGGTATACTTGTACTGACAAGAACAACAACCAGAGACACACAAGAATTCACGTGCAACACTTATGAAATTCGGCAAGTGCAAAGTCCTGCACTGGTACAGGCTAAAGAACAACTGGCAGGGCTGCAGTTCTAGAGGAAAACAGGCAAGTCCTGGTGGAGAGCAAGCTAAAACTGAATGAGTAGAGCTCTTTAAACATTGAAGCCTAACAGCATACTACACTGGAGCAACAAAAGCCTAGCCAGTAGGCAGAGGAAAGTAACTCAGCACTTATTAAACCACATCTAGATTAATGCAACCAGTTTGGGCCCAACGGTACATGAAAAATGATAAACTTCAACAAGGCCAGCAAAAATCCAGTAAAATGGTCCAGGTGAAAGGCTGCAGTAGCACAAGACCTGTGAGGACAAGCTGAAGTTTGGTTTAGAGTAGAAGTTTGCAGAGGCACCTTATAGCAGTTTAGTAGTATCTATGAGGATGTCATTAAGAAAACACAGCCAGATTCTCTTCTGACCTGCAAGGCAAGAAGAAAGGACACCTCAATTGTCAAAAGGAAGCAGCAAGATGCTGCTGGACAAAATCCTGAGCAACCTGGTCTGAATTAAAAACTGTCCATGCTTTCAGCAAGAGATTGGACCACATGGCTTCCTGACATCCCTGACATAACCTGAACTGTTCTACGATTCTACAGAACTCATGATATAGTATGACACATCCCCAATTAAACTCCCATATTATTATAGTCAAAGGCTCTATTCCAGAATTTCAATTTACAAAGAGACAAAGGAAAGAACATAAAAGCAATTAAGTTTATTATTACATGTACATATTGTTGCTGTTTGGTTTTCTGTTTCAGTGTTGTGGGGGCTTTTTGTTGCTTCAGGAAATGGTGGGGGTTTTTTGTTTTGTTTGTTTTGGGGTTTCTTGGGGGTTTTATGTTTGTTTGGTTGTTTTTTTTTAAACTGTTGCCAAAATAAAGAGTGTTATGGTCTGCAAGGTACTGGACATTTCTTCTCCTTTCTTGATACAAGCAGTTTCCATATACTTTGTAAATTCCATTATTTCCATATGTCTATCTGTAAAGGCTTTACTATAGTCAACATTTTATTATGAACCATTTGATCACAATCAAATTTATTCCTTTCTTCACTAAAGCAGTAATTTTCTGCTAAGTATGCCAAGAACAGTTTTACACAACCATGAGTTAAAAAGTTAAAGACAGAATGAGTGTCTATAGGTATCTCATATTCAAGAACTTATGGCATATTTGAACTACATGGATTTGGGCTGCACTCAATGTAACAGGAATAATATCATGACAAAACACAGAAAGAGTTCCAAATAAACTAACCCATGAATTCACACTGGGATTAGAACTAAGGAGAAGGATAAATGCCAACTCCGGGAATGGACTTGTGATTTTTTTTCTTCTCTATCACGTGACATACCAATATAGAACTAACTTTCCTCCAAGTCTTGGCTGAAAGAAAATGCTATTGATTGCAGCAGAACATAAGTCTCTCGCTGCCTTAAGGCACTTCTCTGAAGTTCTTGCTCTTTAAAAGATTAAAAGTATTACCAATGCTGCCCTCAATGTTTTCCATGAAAGAAAAGTGCTTCAGAGATAAGATCACAGCTCTTAAATATTAATTCATGTTTTGCTTAAAAACACTCCATAGCATCTTACACTCTCAACTTTTTTAACCCTTCTGAAATCCAAACTGACTGCAACAACGTGTCTTTATGAAATTTCCATCTTCACAGATCACGATTTTAATACTACATATATCTACATTGTAGTAAGATACAAAAGGTATAATAAAACACTCAATTACATGCAGAATTATAAATACAATTATTTTGGTGATGGGATTCTGTATTCAAAATTGCCTGTGTGACCGCACAACATTTATTGATACTACAAAATGAAAACATCAATTGCTTCTTTGTCACCTCTGTTCAAAAAAAAGATATCAAAGCTTCACGGAGTCTCAAGAAAAATCTTCAATTAAAATCAGTATGAACAGTCAACATGACTTATATAGTTAAATGACAGCATTAAGACAAGAAAAGAGAAGTAATCATAAATATAGCCTGCCCATTAGAAAATTTCCAATCATCAGTATTAATGAAAATTAGAAGCAGAAGTGTAAGTACTCCTTGCTTGGTACTTGATCTAATTTTGGAGGACCTGAAATATTTTCCAGCATGGTGAATAAACATGGAGATTAATTTTGTGTGTGTTTGGCTAGCTAAGTAATGACAAAATTTTTGCTGTCTCAGACTTAATTGGGAGCCTGATAAAACTCTTCATTAATACCTCTCACTTGAAAGAGTTATCATTTAGTAGTCCTTATGTATTCAGCTATAGTTTAGATTTCAGAAACTGTGCAAACACTAATTCCATAATCATCCAGACAAATCTGTATTGTAACAGAATACTTGCCAGTAACAAACAGAATGAACTTCAGTTCTGTTTCACCTGAAAACATTAACAACAATCAGAAATTTTTCTCACTAAAAGAGCAACACCACAAACTAAAATGCAGTTTTAAGAACATATTTGCAACAGTATAGTACCATACTGTACTTTCAACCTTGAAAATCTTCTTGCCTCTTCAGAGACAAACTGAACTGTTCTCTGCAGCACAAAGAGAATTGCTTAATGCTTTAGCGCCATTTAGTGGCTATTCATCTGTAATGCAGTTGCGTATTGATAAAGCATAATTCTATCTTCCCCTTTAGAGAATGAAGAAAGGCTGGCATGTACCAAATCAACACCTTCAACTGTGAATGGCAGCTTAATTTATTCGTTCATTTGGAAACATCTCTCTAAAGTGGTTAAGACAAGTAAGAAAAGCACACACAAGTGGCTAGGAACAGGTAAGGAAAAAGCTTACCAACCCAATAGACAGGAAGTTATAAAATTGATTTAAACTTTAAGTAACAAAAGATTGCCAAGAGATTACACAGAAGCACCTGAGCAACTCTAGAGACATCTAAAAGATTAACTTTCTAAGCACTGAGATGCAGTTTCTTTAAGCATTTAAGAAAGACCAGGCCATTATGATATTCAAACATATGCAGGATAACAGCCATGTCCAAGAAGGTTCCCTTTAAAACTGAGACTAGGAAAACAATTTCACCGATTAAAACAAAAAGATGTTTGAACCCCACAACCATTAGACACTGGCAAAGCTATTTGGGTGCAATCTTACCATCAAATATCTAAAATTACACCCTAGGGAGTAACAACTACCTAATTCCCCACAGATTCAAGCTACCAAGAGATAGCAACCAAAAAAATAACCTTTTTATCTTCACTATCCACTTGAAACTTTCAGTCCAATAACAGAACCATCAACACAACCTGTTATTGAAGGAATCTATTCTGGAAGACCAGACAAATAAGGTATTTTAAAGCATTAAACTGCTGACCATAGAATATTACTGTAGTGAGCTAATGACAGTAATGCTGTTTTTCTGTATTAGCAGTTTAATAGTTTGCTCCTCTGGTCTTTCATCAATGCCTCACAGACATACAAAAAAGCAGCTGCCTCAAGGAAAAAAAATAGAGGAGTTTAAACTGATTATGAAAATCTTACTTCACCTGCAAAGTAACACTGTACTGTCAATTACTTATTTTTACAGATCCTTCCGGACAGGCGGAACAGCACATCAATCAAGACGTGATGTTATACCACAAGGTTATACACCACAGAGAGGCACATCCCAGCATGGGGCAATATTATTCCAAGGAAAAACTAGACAGTAACATGTACCCAATAAACTATCACCTCTAATTCTCAAAAGATTCTCAAACGGTTTTGAGGACTGCTCAGTTCCTCCCCACCAACACACACGCCCACATGCTACCGCTAAATGCAGCTTTCAGCACGCCTCCCTTTCCAGCTCTCGGGTGGCAATTTCAGGGACAGCTACCCCAACCTGCCCTGCCC
The DNA here is from genome assembly GCA_013399135.1 of Heliornis fulica. Classification (NCBI taxonomy): domain Eukaryota; kingdom Metazoa; phylum Chordata; class Aves; order Gruiformes; family Heliornithidae; genus Heliornis; species Heliornis fulica. The sequence continues at coordinate 542,781 of VXBZ01012544.1, read as the reverse complement.
AACCACGAAAACAGAAAGCTCTTCTACTGCTTCAACGAGTAATAGGTTCAGCTTTAGTTTGGTTAAAAGCCGTGCCCTCCTCTGGAAGGCCCTTTGGTAAAGAACTGGCAGAACAGCCTCTTCCAAGCCCTCCACGCAGATACGCGGAACTTTGCCCTCCCCTTCCTTCAAGCCTCTTCGCAAGGGGGAGAGCCGTGAGAAAAGCGAATCCCCCTTCCTCCTGCGCCCTCTCCCCCCCTCACGGCAGTCTGATGGAGGAGAGAGGTCTTTCTTCGCCTCTCTCCCCTCTGCGACGGGCCGTGAGCGGGGGAAGGGAGGGAGACAAGAACGGTGAGTCACCCTCCCATCGAGGCCCGCTGGCGGAGACCAGCCGAGGGGAGAGAGACGGCAAAGCGCAGGAGGGTCCAGGCTGGGCCTCACCAGCCAGACGCGGAGCAAGAATCAGGAGGAGACACCCTCCAGAGGTCCCTGCGGTTGATCCCCACCCGGCGGCACTCACCGGGCCCCGCTGGGTACTGACGGTGGTCGCCATAGCGCCTCCCTCGGGCCAGGACCCTTCCTTCCGCCCCACCAGGCCACCGCCGCTGCCGTTACTGCTCCAAAGGCCGCCGCGAACCGTCACTCAGCGCGATGCTCCCGAGTCAGCTGACCACAGCCCCACCCCCAGCACCAACCGTACCCGCAGCAACGCATTCCTCCCCCGCCCCTTCTGGCTGTTTCCAAAGCTGCGCCGTGCGCATGCGCCACAGGANAGGGGGAAGCGCAGACCCACTGTCGAGCATGCGCTCTTCTGCTCTGCGGCCACCGCAACGGAGCGGAGCGCTGTCGGGGGCGCCGCAGCCGCTAGGGGGCAGCCCGGCGCTGAGGAGGAACCGGGACGAGTACGAGAGAGCGGGGCCGACATCTTGGGGTGGGAGGGGAGGCAGTTTGTCTCGTCAGTTGGGGGCCGACCGTGCTGTCGTGCGCGGAGAAGCAGCTGGCAGAGGCTCTGCGTGGGAGTTTGCGGAGCACTCCCCGCGGGCTTTCCGCCAGCGGGGTGATGTGTGTCGGGAAACGGCCTTTTGCCTTGTCCGACTTACCCTCTGGACAGCTGGCCCCGCGTTCGAGGTTTTCCAGAGCGGAGACTGTGGCCCGCTTCAGTTTGCTGAGCAACTGCATCCCTTTCCAGGAGAACAAAAGCAGCGGCTTTGAAATTCATCCGAGTGCAGCTTTGGGAGATAAAATTTGATCATTTCAAAGCCTATTTAAATAACTGCTTCCTGTTGTTAGGAACTGCTGCACGAATTTAGCCCTTAATTAAAATTCTAGAGCAGATTTCGGCAGCTGGAAATAGAACAGTGCAATTAGGAACGCTCCAAATATAGCACGGGCTTTTTTTTTCTATGCTACCCTAACATCTTGGAGTGGGAACAGCCTCATCATTTTACTTGCGTCTTGATAATCTGAAAAATGAGTACTACAGGGTATAATTGATTGGGAGCCACAGAACGAATACAGTTGATGCCAGCTAAAAGTCAACCAGCCAACTGAAGAGAAAGGCTGTAACATTCCCCCTCATGCCTATATATACAGTTCTTCTCCTGGAAGCAGAATTCAGGTCAACCTGTAAAACCATTAAAGCAGCAAATAATCCTTCACCTGTTCCTAGCACTAGAAAAGAAACTAAACAAAAAAGGATGAAATCTTTTTTCTCTTTTAAAAGAAGGGTAAATTCACCCCCTTTTTCCTATTTTAAGTCTCTAAATGTCTTCACAGGGATTTACTTTTTTTTACAGGGAGAAGAGGTTAAGGTTCTTGGAGGAAGCTAAAGGGACTAGATTGCTTTCATTGTCTCTTATAGGTCTTGCTTGCAAAGACAGCACTCTAACGCTCTATATGCATAAGCAACACAATATAAGATTAAGGGCATTCAGCACTTACAATGTCAGTTATGTGCCCTGTCTGTACAAAGCTTTTAAAATGATACAATTACCTCAGTTTATAATAAATGCTTCCAGGAAACTACATTTCTTTGTACTCTATATGTACAGTGGAGTTCAAAGATAAAATCATAGAAGTTTCTTGAACTGGAACAGTTAAAACAGTAAGTAAACCCCATAGAGGTTATGGAAGAAGCTCAGTGCTTACCTCCCAAATTACTATCAACATCATGAGAGCAGGTTGGAAGGAAAAGAGTGTTAATGAGTCTTATTGCTATTCTTATGTCTTTAACCACACAAGCTAGAAAATTAGTTCTGGGTAAGTCATAGGCAGTTACAATTTTACTTACTGTGAATTTCATTCAAAGTCCTGGTCTAGTCACAACAATTTCAAAGATAATAGACATAAGAAAACATTATTGTCTCTACAAAATTTCTATCAATAGAAGTAGTGGTATGATTGCTGATTCTTGAGATTTGTTTTCCTTGTACAGATACACAGTGACTAGAGCAAACATTGTGCATTCATGGCAGCACCACAGTTTTCTAAATGCATCTTTTATTTTCCTCTTTTACTATTATTGCAAGAAAATCCACATATACTCTAATCACTTCTTTTTAATCTGTGTAGTAAAGGATCTGTACTTAAGCAAGCCCTCACACTAACTAGAGTGAATCAGTATCTGAAGGTGGTCTGGAAATTCTACAAAAATACCGGCTTTGCCATCTGGTGGACAACCACAAGAACAGCAAGTAGCCTTCGACCAGGAGAGACAGGTGGTTTTGTTCCCCCAAGTGTGATATCACCACAAATAGGGAGCACTGGTGCAAAAACATTAGGCGAGGCACCTGATGTCAATGTAGCAATTAAAGTGGGAATGTAAGCCATGGGAAAGGTGAGAGAACAAAAGTCATAAACTCCTGTTATTGGCAACATATGGGCATCATTAAAAAAGGCTGAAAAGTAATTAAAATGGCTATAATGACAATAAATTGCATTTATCTTGTAATAAAAATGTAGATGTCAGTTTCTCCTGCATCATTCTTTCATTCTGATTCCCATCTGATTCTCCGTTCTCCTCAGTTCTCCATCCCAGTCCCTCCCAGAATCTCTTCTACCTAAATCTGACCTTTTTTTCCAGTGTTCCATCTGTTCTTTCCTGAATATGTCTGACCCTTTTGCAATTTCCTCTCCATCTTCTCTCTTTTGCTTTGACGCTGTTTAATGTCCTACATTTTTTTGTTCAACTTTGCTTCTTACAGATTTGTTATGTGCCTTATATTCCTTGAATTTTCACCTGGAGCTTTCTGTTAGTGTTTTTTAAATCCTCATATGCTTGCTCCCAGCTACTGGCTGGGTAAGAGGCAGCACATGATTCTGAGCTGTCCATGCTGTCCCTCCAATACCAGGCCAAATGCCAAAATGGCTGCTACCTTTGATGAAACCTTTGCCTGGTGAGTTCACTAATACGGTTCACTGTCTGTAACCAGTTGCCTATTTTGATGAAATTTCTAAGAATTTAATATCTCTGAATGCATTAAGTAAAAATTGACTGAATTTTGACAGCAGGTTGGACATGTGTAGAGACAAACAAATATGTATCCACATACAGTGGCTGCTTGAAAATTATTAAATGGGTATTGTTCCCCAGGCTGACTCCAGAATCTGAAAGTCCAGGCACCACCTATGCTTTTCTTCATAAAACCAGAAACTAATGTTCATGGAGGGTGAAGAGGGGAGAAAGACAGTATTGCACGTGATGCTGTCCTCACTGAAGAACAGTTACAGCAGAATTTCTGCCCAAATTAATTTTGTGAAGTTCACAAAACCAGAAGGGAGACTTCAAAGGTTGAGAAGGTTTGATGCTATAGGGGGAGTGAGGGAACACAAAGCTCAGTGGGGCACATCTATCTTTAGTAGGTATTTATTTAACACACAGCATTGGGCTCTGATGCTACAATCTGTCAATGGTACAAAAATATAAAGAGGAATAATTAAGGTGGTGAGAGGACTGCATTTGTACCTCTTTAATAGTGCACTTTTAGGAAGAAGTCTCCCATTATATTTAGGTAAAATAAATAGTAGAATCCTTCAGTTAGGAAGTGAATTTCAAAATGTTACCTGATCTCTTTCCCAGGGAAAGATCACAAGTGAATTAAGTGGTTACATTTTATGCCATTTTTTCTGTCAATAATACCTGTCATGATACTGGGGGAGTTAACCACAGTCATTTAAACCCCATTTGTTTACTGTGTCAGTGAACTCTAAGGGTGTTTTAAAATGCACTTAACTGAACTAAAGCTGGTGCATAAGTTTGATTTATTTAGTTCAGAGATACACATCCATCCCTGCAGAGTGAAGAAGGATCCCACAGTGAACTGGCAAAACAGGTTTTTGTTACTTTTGTAGGTGTTACAAGCATAAAGAATATTGTGGAATAACTATTCGTTGCTTACACTGCTGGCTTGCATCTCAGGCTAGATCAGCCCTTTACCTGATGTTCCCATAAGACTTCAGGTGCCACACAGAGGTACAATTCTGTTGCACGGGGAAATGCATCGTTTGAAAAATGCAAAATTCCATCATCATTTCTTGTGCAGTCTCCCAAAGCTGACCTGAAGTTCATAGCCGGCAAGGGTGACAGCAGAGAAGGCCAAAGGGACCCACTGCTCTGTGGGTCCACCCCATGTCCATGCCAGAGTGGAAGCGCAGAGAAAGGAAAGAGATATTGCGGACTTCACACTACAAGAGTCATGGTGTGCCAAGCACAGCTTCTCAGGTGGTATGCATCCTTATATAGGTGCTGGGCACAGCACCAGACACACAACAACAGAATGCAATGCTAATTTTTGCTCATGGTACCAGCTCAAACTTGGTGATGTACAACAGAGCTGAGACAATAACATGGAAATCACAGATGGCATTCAGACTGCCTGTAACACAGTAATTTCCACTTCAATAGCATGCAAGGTACTTGCAGTGCACTGCAAACTTTAATTAATCCTCACAGTCCAGTTGGGATGCAAGGGGATTACATCCCTCATCACGCAGGAGGGAGAGCTCCAAGGTCAAATATGGCAACTCTTTAACAGCACACAGCTACATTATGCAGGAGTTTCAGCCAGGATACATACTGCACTGAAACTACAATGGAATTTGATTTGGTACACTGAAGAGACAAGGAATTACACACAAGCTGAAGCTCAAAATCAGCATTGCATCCCTCCTGACACCAGGCCATGAAACAGAGATGTTAAACAGCAGGCAACTTACCACCATTGCAACCACTGCATAATTTCATACCCCAGCATTATAGCTACTGATTGAGCTAGATGAGTATTGGCAAAAGTGTTGTTCAAGCAATCGCGGGGGATTCTAGCAGAAAAGGCGAGAGCACTGCCGAGCAGCTAATAAGTGGCTGTTCTTCTGTCACGCTGCACTCAAAATAGCTTTCCAACAGAGGAAAAGCAAATTGTATTGGCTTCAACACCTGGTTGAGCAACTTAACAAGGACAAAATTGAAAGTTAGAGCTGAATCATTATTTATTTTATAACTACATCTTCATAACACAGTCCACTCCAAAATGGGAGTTATTTCATTTCAAATCAAGCTTGTGCCAGGTTTTTCTGTAGGCTCATTCAGCACAGAGGTGAGGAGAAGCTTCTTTAAAAACAATTTCTGACTGCAGCAGCTGCTTCAGAGGAGAAGAGCAATCTACAATCATAGGAATATATTTTTCCTTTTCTCCAGTTCTGCCATGCTTTCGCCAAATTGTATTTCTTAAGTGTATCTTTAATTCATTGGGAAAACTGCAGCAGTGCAAAGACTGTATTTAGTGTTATTTGGGTAGCACGTCCATTTCCAGACAGCACTTCAAAAGAGATGAGCAAACAGTATGAGACAAAGTGTCTGTGTCCTGTCCAGAATATAGACACAGAAAACAGCTTGTTCCTCTCACTGAAATTAACTTCCATGTATTTGAAAATTGCTATTGTTTTGCCTCTTAGTTTTCTTTTCTCTGAAGTACAATGGTTCAAATGTGTGTCAATCTAAACTTTACCCAATTCTTTCAGCACTACCTTCTTATAAAGTATGCTTCTATGAAGCCTCATAATTACAGTTGTCTTCCTCTGTTTTTTCCTTAAGAGGACCATGCCTTCCTTGAAGTATCCAAAATTGGATCCAATAGAATCCCAGTTGGGGTACAGACAGCTCCAAGGAGAACTCAAGAATTACTAAATGTTTTGTAAGAGTACTAACACTAGCTATAAATAAGGGTTCACCTTTTATACAGCAGCCTAACGCTGTTTACTTCTGTTCAACCTATGATCTGTTAACATCCAAATCTGTTTCTGTCATGCTGTTACTAAGCTTGTCCTTCCTTGCCTTATGTTTTTGCAGATCATTATTTTTGCCTAAATATGGGAACTGTTTTTATTGAGTTGCTTCCTCTTAACTCCTCCTGAAGTTGTTTTGCAATATGTACCTGTTATGTTTGATTGTCAAAAATACCTACCCACAGTAATGTGAATAAATTAACATATTTATTTAAAAATATGCTGCTCTCTTCTCTAGAGAGGTTACAAATCTTCACACCTTTCTATTGAATCAGATTATCTTTTTTATCTTTTTTTTTTTTCAAATAGAATTCCCTGATACCTCATTTTTAAAATATGGAATTCAAAAGTCATTACTTGAGAATAAAGACTAACATTTTGGCACAATAATCTCACAGAAGAACATGCAGCAATCTCAATTATGATATCTATATTTGTTCCTAATACTATGCCAGTATGTGAATAGATATTGTAGGGATCATGTTCACGTGCTGTAGGATTTTCCAAGTATTTGTTCCAGTTTCCCTTCCCTTCCCCTTGCCTTTTGTCTTGCCTTCTCTTTCCTCAGGAAGAAGTGACAACTTCCTTCAAGTAGTTCAAGACATTATTTTCAAGTAATGCTAACAAGCTTAGATTTTTTGTTACTATTTTTTTCCAAATACTTCATACTCAGTTTGTTCATACATTTTATCTAATCTTTTGTGTAATAATAGGTAGTGCAAATGTGAATCTCAGCTCAACAAACATTTCCTGTGGTTCAGGCCACTTCCCCGTGCTCATATTAATGGGCAGAAATTCTTTCTCTCCCACTACATCCCCAAGCAAATAAACATCGATTTCCTGCTTACTCAAGTTCATTATAGAAATCTTTGTTTATATGCAGCAAAACACAGTTTTCCTCCTTTGTAATTTAGCTGATCTGGTTCCCCTCCTTGATAACAAGATATACATGCAAATAAATAAGCAATCTCTCTTCTCTTGACAATGGCTTTTTTTTTTTTTTTTAACAGAATAAGCACCATTTTTTTCTGTATGTAAAATAATTGAAGGAAGAATGAATTGTACAAGTTAAATGTCATACATCCACTGGGTACTACAAGTTTATAGGTCCTAGTTTTTATAATTAACAGTGAATATTATGAGGACTCTACAATAATAGTGGCTTTCAATAATGGTATTCAGTAGGTTCTTTGCTTGGCTCACTCTCTGTGTCTTTGGTGTCTAAGTTCCTGCAAGGAAGTAATTTTCTGTGAGATGTTTAATCATAAACCTTGCAAGGAAATCAGCTGTTTTCCAAACAGTGCAGAACTAACTTCATTACCACACTGACACCCCATTTGTCAGCTTCATAAGTCACATTTTCTTCAAAGTCCCTATATTCCCTTTGGAAAAGGTTATTTTCAAATAATACTATAGCCCAATTTACTATTTCCATCTTTCCTTCTGAGCCATTCATGGTAAATATGACAGGTTATGGGGAACAGGGAGAGTTCCACAGAAATACACTTTGTGCCTGCTGTACACCAATACACAAATAGGGTCTGCAGCTCTGTCCAGGGAGGGACAGCAATTTTGCTTCTCTGCAGAGCTGCCTTCCTTGAAGAGAAGTCAACAGGACCTGCAGAAGTGCAGCACCTCTGAAAATGCAGCACATTTCTCAATTTTTTAGTAGGCTTCTTCCAACAACCTCAAAATTGTTAGGGTACCAGCGACAGCACTGAGGAAAAGCAATTAGATACTGAGTCAGCTGTACCTTCAGAGTTCTCAAACATCTGGATTGTATGAGTCTACATCTGTAGCTAAATATTTCAAGTATTTCATGACTCCTGTTCACTGATCATTAGGTATCACCATATAAAGTGTCACCTTAATGTTCAGTCACATCAGTATCTGAGCAAAGAAGAAAATTAATTTTCTCCATACAAGAGAGACTTCTAATGAGGTACTAGTCTTGTGTTTAAAGCTAATTGCTTTAAATACAAAAGCAATATTAATCGTATTACACTTGCTGAAGATCTAAGTTCAGTTTCGGTAGGCTCTGTGATCTCAGTATGAAATTTGATAATCACCACACTGCCTCTACACTTCCAGACAAGACAATATTAACAAAGCTGTTGTGTGTTGCATGCTTAAAGGCAGGAGCAACGTGTTAACAAACACACATCGAGTGTTTAGCACAAAAAGTCCTTTTGGTCAAGGTCATCAGCGCTTGCAACAATATTTAATATACATAACACAATTTACACGAAGAAATTAAAAACCAAATATTTAGAAGGCGTACATCATTCCCTTCTATCTTCTGAAACACTGGAAAAAGACCTAGAAAACTCGAGGTTGGTTTTAAGAGGACAGGCAGGTGGTGTAATCACTGGTGCCACATGGGAGCTGCCAACAGGCTCCTTCATTACTCTGAGCAGGCTGGGTTTCCCCTGTGGCCCCAGGATACGCGCAACACAATGCAGACATAAATACTGAGCTGAAAGTACAGCACAGCTCCAGCCTGCACCTTCTCCGGATAACTGTTCTGTAGATTACTAGCATGTTAACATACAATGGTCTTCCAGTTAGGGTAACTGCAGAAGTATGTGTGCACACGAACCCTCGTGAGACCTCATGTACTCCTCAAGTTGTCTGCCAAAATGCCCCTGGACAGAATGAATGCCAGAAAAAGTAATGAATTGAATCAAAGTGTGAAAATTAAATAAGGCAGGTAAGAACAGGTAGTTTTCATCATCTCTGAATGTAAAGTTTTCAGATCAAGAAAACTGCTGTTTAAAAGCCATGAATTAATGCTGTGTAATTTTAACAGACGTTGTGACAAACTATAAAGAAATTAAGTTTGTATAAAACACAGTTATAGCATATCTGTGTAACACATGGTCACATACCTGTCTCAAGACACTTCTGATTCAGCTTCCCTTCTGCTGCTTCTAGCACTGTGTAGCATTTTCTGGCACATATGGTGTCTTCAATACCAAAGTGTTATCACCCCACTGTAATTGTACAGATTTCCCCTGTAGGATTCAGCCCTAGGGATATATTCAGAACATGAAAAATGTGTGAATTAAAAATATGACTTTGTGCTTTTTTGTGATAAACAAGCAATTAATTATTTTCCCCTGTAAAATAAAGATGGGAAAGATAGAAACATCACAGGATTATCTGAGACTCCTAAACATTCCTACAGACTGAAAATTGTAGAAAGGACAGTGCTGTATATGTGGGGTCTTTTGCTTCATTCTGGTTCTTTATCCCTGGTTTAACAGAAAAAACTTATTTTTATATGACCTGTAAATACTGCTATTGAAACAGTTTATCAAAAACACAGAGAGATTTGTTTTCTCTCTGAGCAGATTTTACCACATATTTATTATAGAATCATAGAATGGCTAGAGTTGGAAGGGACTCCCAGAGGTCATCTAGTCCAACCCCCCCACAAGAAGCAGGGACACCCTCAACTAGATCAGGTTGCTCAGGGCCTCATCCAACCTGGCCTTGAACGTCTCCAGGGATGGGGCATCCACCACCTCCCTGGGCAACCTGTTCCAGTGCTCCACAACTCCTACAGTAAAGAACTTTTTTCTANAGGAAAGGTGCTCCAGCCCCTTTATCATCTTTGTGGCCCTCCTCTGGACCCTCTCCAACTAGTCCATGTCCTTCTTATGTTGGGGGTTCCATAACTGGACACAGTACTCCAGGTGAGGTCTCACGAGGGCAGAGTTATTAGTTATGAGAAATAACAATTTATACTGTAAATACATTTGCAAGCTGTAATGCTGCCACTGGCTCCTACAGAAGCCTCTAAAGTTTTATATAAGCCACGTTTGAATTTCATGTGTGTTATGCATGAAAGAGGAGACTGAGGGGAGACCTTATTGCTCTCTACAACTACCTGAAAAGAGGTTGCAGTGAGGTGGGGGTTGGTCTCTTCTCCCCAGTAACAGATGACAGAACTAGGGAAAATGGGCTCAAGTTGCGCCAGGGAAAATTTAGGTTAGATATTAGGAAGAACTTCTTTACTGAGAGAGTCATCAAGCATTGGAACGGTCTACCCAGGGAGGTGGTGGAGTCCCCATCTCTTGAGGTGTTTAAAAGACGGGTAGATGGAGTGCTTGAGGACATGGTCTAAGGGTAGACTTGGTGGCGGTAGGTTAATGGTTGGACTGGATCATCTTAGGGGTCATTTCCAGCCTTAAAAATTCTATGATTCTATGCATACAGGACAGCACCTGAAAGCTGGTTGAGAAGATCTGTTGAAAAATGAGGGCAACAAAGCTATCCTACCTCGCTGTAGAGTTCTCTTCTGTGACTCCTCTCAGGACATATTTCTGGAACCCTTTCTTTGTGACCATATTTCCTTTTTAACTTTGACTCCACTGAACATTTGTTTTTCTCATAGCTTTCCCTGCAGCATGGGGCAACAAGAATTAAGTAACATCAGTCTGGCTCTGCACAGCTGCAACTGTGAGTGAACTGCCAGGTAATACAGTTCAGGCTACCTTGACACAAACTCCCCTTTACTCACAGTTCATCTCTCCTTATTAGTATTATCCAGTAAAGATAGCACCTAATGGTTTCTATTTATATTGAGTCCTGATTATACCATGTATTGTCTCTAAAGAAAGCATTTTTTATGTACAGAAAGTATTCTGCTGATCCAGAGTAAGAGATTCCTACCCTCAGCCTTTGCCACAACTTTGCCCTCCACTTTGCTTTTTTCAACAATTTATCATTCCCTCACATAGTTCTGTAACAGTATTCTAATTTAAAACAAACAAATGCTCTCAAGTATGAAAAGAAACACACTATTAAATATTACTTGCCTCATTACTCAGATGAGGAACCAAGATACAGAGAGATTAAGTGACTTGCCAGAGGAAAAGGAGGAAGGATGCAGGAAGAAAATATAGTTCCTTTGAGTCACAGTTCAGCATCTTAAGTAGAAATCTTCTTTGTTCTGACTTCACCTTACCTCTGAGCATTGCCCAATCTCTTTATGCTGAAACTTTCCTCTTCTAGACTGTATCTCTTCTGTTTTCAAAGGGTGACTTGTCACACAGGACAAGCACATAGGAGATTAAGGGGTTGTTTTAGGCTTTTCATCTCTGGAATTCTTCTCCACTGTCACTGCTACAAGCTACAGTGAAAATTATGACCTGGAATCAGAGCTTTCCTTTCACCATTGAAGACTTTTTTTCCCTTTATCATATTTGTTCAGTATACTGTTTGTTTGCTAGCTCCTGCCTGGCAAGCTTCATTTACCTGTTTTGTGCATAAATGTCAGGGATAATTCTGAAGGCTCAGCATGATTGCCAGCTGGCCAGCTGCCATGTTGGTCTTTAGGATTTAACTTTTCATCCACAAAATGGCATTTATTTATTTGTATTTTAAAAGTTCCTGTGCCTATTGTCTCTACATGCACAAAGAAAAAGTTTTATCCAAATTTAAATATGCACTGCGTGAATTAATGGCCACTAATGAAAGCCCTTCTTAACCAGCCTCAACTAACATACTAAGCCCTCACACATCTTTAAATTTCTCCATGCTCTTCCTCAAAGTCTGGACAAAAGATATACTCTGCAATGTAACCCACAGGTGAAAAAACTTAGAACTAGCAGTCTAGTAGGAAGTGGGTCACAGGATCAAGTACTGCACATTAACCACTTCCAGTCAGATTAGCACAAATTCCAATTTCTGGGGGCTCCTTTGCCCAAGGCGGTGAGTTCACTATTGGGTTTTTACTGCATGCAGCTATCAACCATAAAATATATTCACAATTAACAACCTAATTAAAAATAATCCCTATGCTCAGAACCTAAAGTTTGCTTGATTTCTAAAAAAACCCTTATGATGTCATGGTTTAAGCCTGGCAGGCAGTTCAGCATCACACAGCTGCTTGCTCCCTTACCCCCAGCAGGATTAGGGGTAGAATCAGAAGGGCAAATGTGGGAAAATTAGTGCATTGAGATAAAGAGTTTAATAATTTCTATTTGGTGGGGGGTTTTTTTAATCTTTAATGTTGGAAAAGACCTCTAAGATCATCAAGTCCAACCACTAACCCAACATCACTATGTCTACTAAACTGGGGGGTGGTGGGGTGGTGGAGTACAAACACAAAGGAGGGGGGGCAGGGTGGAAACACAACAAAATCAAGAAAAGCAAGTGATGCAAAAGAAAACTCTTGTTCACCATCTGTTGACCAATGTCCAGCCAGTCCCTGAGCAATGGCATCTCATGTCAGCCTACACCCTCCAGTTTTATTGCTGAGCATGACATCATATAGTATGGGATGTTCCTTTGGTCATTTGGGGTCAGCTGTCCTGGATGTGTCCCCTTCACTTCTTTTGCACTCCCAGCCTACTCACTGATGGGGTGGAGAAGCAAAAAAGGCCATGACTGTGTAAGCACTGCTCAACCATAACTAAAACATCCTCGTGTCAACCACATTGTTTTGATCACAAATCCAGAATGTAGCACCATACTACTGAGAAGAAATGTAACTCTCTCATATCCGAAAACAGTACATGAGGAGATTATTAAATTGATGTGGACAGCTCTACAGAGCCTTTATAACTATTCCTAAAATAGCAATAGTCCTTCATTTTTACAAATGCAGTATGTGTACAAGATTTACACCAGAGTATCAAATATACTGCCACTAAAAATAGTGGAATGTTCTTGTTGATATAATAACAACTGAGAAGTCCACAGGAAACTGTTACTAACAGCAAGAGCTTTAAGATATTCCAAATGTAATAGAAGAAATTTTGGGTTTTAAGCAAAGGAAGGAGTCCTCCAGAAGTCCTTCAGTAGCCTTACGCAGTAAGGAGGAGCATGCCCAGGATTTGTTCTCATTCTCTACTGCCAAAGTGCAGCTTCCTCAGCTAAATCTTTGAGTCATCTTTTCATCTACACAATGCAATTCCTCTGAAGTTTTTTCAGCTTGTCAAGTTCTAATATGCTTCTTTACTGGTGGGCTTGGAGCTTTTCTTGATCATACAGTTTCTCCTTCAACTCCAGTCTGATTTGCAAGCATTCCAAATGCCTCTTTTTCAAACATATTATTAACTTCTAATATATCTATCTTTTGGTACATTTTATTATTCCAGTATGCAGGAATCTATCAGGGTATTTTCATGACCTCTGCCTTCAGTTGTTCATTTCTTCCAAATTTTTATTCTGCAGTTTGAACTGTTTGATTTCATTTTCTTTATCTTCCAGCACATTTTTGTGTAGGTCTCATACCAATGCTCTCAAATAGTTTGCTGTGGCCTGCAGTTGCCTGTACCAATCTTTCAGATCTTCACTTTCAGTAAATTCTGATTTTCAACATTGAGCACTGCCTCTGCTTCTCCGAGGCGCCGTCTTTGATTTTATAAATGCTCATTTCTCTAAGATAGATTATTAACCAAAGAAGTTTTCATGTTGGAGGAAGAAAGCATGGCCAAGATGGCTGGACACTGCTACCACTCTTGGAGCTTCCAGCGTGCCCAAGTGTGACGTAGTGCTGATATCCAATCCCACGTTTCCTAACTGCCTGCTCCCACTGTGTGGCCATGGCTTGCAGGATGTTGTGATAAAAACTATCAGAAGGTATTACTAAAAAAATTAAGAGCTTTAGGGTAAACTGTCTTCATCAGAAATTAGATAGTTAAACCATGCTAGGCCTGATGCTTTCTGTATATTTACTGAATAAATTTTCAGAGAACTGTTATGAAGAGTGAAATAATACCATTTGTAGATGACATAGCATTCTGTGGTATGATGAAAACATCACCTGGACAGATGATGTACATTTTTTGATAGATAAGAAATATGTTAGAGCAATTCCAGCTGAATTGTACACCAGATTCTTAGATACCATAACCATTTAGGAAGCAAATAGAAATGGTGGATAGATCAATAAAACAACAGTCCTCACATATTCCAATACCAATCTTCAAAGTTTCTCAGTGTGTCTGGCAGTATTCTTTTGCTTTGCTAAGGAGTGGCCTTCCTGGGACAGAGCTCAGAGTTTCCATTAACTTGACACACTTTCACACCAAATCTCTCAGCACTCAACTGTACTGCTCCCTCTTGGCATGACTAGTAAAGGGCCATGTGTATCTTTATGCTAAACATCTCCTTCTTCATTCTCAATAGCTGAAGTGCACTAATGATGCCAAAGATACTGCGTTTTGTCACACTCTGCAATACTATGGAAAAGAAAAGGAAAGGAGAAGAAAAAGCAGGGATTCATGACATGGAGCAATGCAGAAGGTTTTCATTCATCAGCAATATACCTTTTTGTCTGAGTGGATTTAGATGAGCTGTATTAATACCAAGCTTTTTTCCTTCCCACCTTTTCTTCCTCTTGTTGGCCATGTATCTTCCTATTGTTTGAAACCAATTAGCGAGTGTACAGCACTGCAGAAACAGCAACATGACTTTCCAAAGGATCTTTGATGTCTCTGCTGATTCTCCTTCACTGCTGTTACATAATCCCCTCCTTCTGGATGAGTTTTTCTTCCATTTTATGCTGTTCTAGCATGAAATTACAAAGCCCCATGCTGCAAATTACATTTCTGTAGGGATATCAGGTGTATCAATGAAAGGAATTCCAAGCGGCCTTAAAAAACTGCCCTTTTTAAATGTATCTGGAAAGGAAGCATCTAATCTCATAGGGAAAATGGGGAGAAAAGGTAATAGACAAGCATGATTGTGGCATATTTTGCATTGTAAAGGTTCCCCTTGTTAGCCTTATTTTCAGTTTGTGAAATCCTTATTGTTTTTAATATGTTCAGAACATGAAACATCTCTGAGAGCAACTCACTTCTATTAAAATATTTTTTAAGAATGTCCCTTTAAAACACACAGCACTAAGCAGCAAAAACGTGGAATAAGAGAGGAGATGCAGAAATGTACACTAAATATCTATGGAAGGAAAACCTTGTTAGGAAGATATGAGGTTATGTCCCAACTCATACAGGATTTGTTCACCATAGCTAACATTCACTAAAGCAGGTCTCCAGCAGCTGCACAAAACCCGAGGGAGACTGAGGGGAGTGATAATCACTGGAAAAGCCTCTTCACATGGCTTCAGGCTGCCTCTTGAAGACTCCATATTGCTGTTTCAGAAGAACAGCCTCCCTGCCTGTGTCGATGCAGGAGAGAAACTCCTTTAGACAACTGTGTGGGAATATTACAATTTGAGGAGGATAAAAGGGTTCAGCTTTCAAAAATAAAACAAGGTACTCCTTGGATGACTCTGGTTTGTCATAAAACTGGAAAAGAAATATTTCCATTCAACATCAATTCATTTATTGGTGTTACTAGAAAGGAAGTCCAGAATTCTGGTTTTCTATTTGAAGCGAAGTTGGAACACCTGAGAATTACACTAGAGCCAAACTGAACCTGCTGTATGTAAGGTTTGGAAGGTTTTGGAGGGCAGGGAGGAATAAAGTGCCCAAAAGAAAAATGCCATTTTGAGTAACATGGAAATACTCCCTAATAGGTGAAATCATACAGCCCTCATATATTCTAAACAATTTCCTTATTAAACAAATGACTATGTCAAAAAGAAGTGAAAGAAAGAAAGAAACAAAGATTTGGCCTTAAGTTAATTTCATGTTCCCCTTGCTTTGGACTGATAAGTACCAAATTAACTTTGTACTAATCAAGAGGTTAGAAAATATTATCAAGATGGATGATGTCTGCTGATTATGGTAAAAAAAATAAAAGTATTTATGACATTCAGACAATCCTGCAGTTCATTTCTCCTAAAAGAATTGGTTTATTTAAAACTTTTCATGCACAAAAGTAGAAAGTCTTGAGAAGCATTTTCTTTCCTCTCTCCAGACCCTTGTCACCCCTACAGCCCTCTTCAGTGCTTTACCACTTCTATTCAGGAGGGAGAATCAAACAGAAAATCATGTTGTATTGCTTTCCCTTTTATCATATTCAGCACTTGACCCAAGCAATCAGGAAGCAATTAAAAGCTTCTGTTTCAACTCCCCATCCTGCTCAAATCCTTGCTCTCATTTTCTTTGTCTGAAACTTTGCTCTTTTAAAAGCTTTCCAGCGTGTGTGTGTGCACACGCACGCATCTGCCTATAGACATATGTATGCCCTTCTTCCTTCAGTCAAGTGATATTAAAAAATGCCTTTTTATTTCTAACAGGATTCAGTCATCTTTATAATAAACACGTCCTTTATCAAAATTCTCAACCTTTATGCTTTTCAAAATGTCTCTAATGATTTCTAATTTACTGACATTTTCCCTGAGCCCCTCGTCAATTTAACTATTCAAATTGCTAACGTTGTTAATAATTCCTCTGTCTCCAGCAGAACCACTACAGACCTTGAAATCCCTCTGTTGCCTCTGCAGACAAGAACACATCTGGCTGCGCATCCATATGATGCTGGATCCGAGTATTTATTAGCCTGACAGTGGAT
The DNA here is from genome assembly GCA_013399135.1 of Heliornis fulica. NCBI lineage: Eukaryota > Metazoa > Chordata > Aves > Gruiformes > Heliornithidae > Heliornis > Heliornis fulica. The sequence continues at coordinate 526,089 of VXBZ01012544.1, read as the reverse complement.
TCTCATCACTATGCTGTATGATGATTAACGGCTTCATTTTCACCATTTCTACCCAGAAGGACCTCTCACAGGGCCATTTCCTCTTCTCACTTCTATCTTAACAGTGGTGTAATTCCACTTACTTCAGCACATGGAGAACAGCATGAGCACACGAGTCTATATTTCTAAGGGTTTGTGGGGAAGATTTTGAGAAACATTTGGAGCTGCATGCCAAATTGCCTTCTATGCCTTTGAAAAAGTCCAGATGTCTGTACTTTTGTGGAGATTTGAAGGGGAAGCAGATGCAGGCTGACCTGTCTTCAGACAAAACCCCAAGTTTTCAAAATGGCCCAATGGTCTGCTGTGAGTTTAGGGTAAAGATACCCAAACAAGCTAGACTGCACATCAGCTGTACTGTGCTAATTGCTTTTACCCTGTGGCCTAAAAAAACATTTGAAACTAGTTCACCTGTGAAAGGAAGTTCAGGCCTTGGAATGTTTTACACTACAGCTTTCTAGACAAAGGTCCCATGCACAGGCGGCTTGTTAAGTGGCTCACCAAAAAATTTCATGAACAGAAGCACTTCTATCTATGGTGGTACATATTAAGCTAACAAGATGTATATAACGGTGTCCTGGTTCTGGTCAGGACAGAAAGAACTTTTCCAAGCAGCCAGCACAAGTGAGCTGAGTTGGCCGGGGCTGTTTCCACACGACCTGATCAAACAAGCCCCTATAAAAGGGGTGGTGGGGCAGAGCTAGGGGTTTTTTTTTGCGTGAACTTTATGATGGTACAGTAGTCTCTGTTAGCTTCTCCTTCAAAGTGTTTATCAGTAAACTGTTTTTATCTCAACCTGCAGGGTTTGGTTTGTTTTCTCACCTTACAAAGAGGAGTGGCTGGTGGTGCTCAGCTACTGCCTGGGGCTAAACCACAACAGACAGTTCCCCAGGAGTTCCTCCTGCATGTATATGCAGAACAAAGAGGCAGTCAGTGAGAATAACCAAATTTAGGCAGAGGCTGGTTTGTTCACAGCAGATAGTCAGGAGAGTGGTTGTAAAGAAGTAGTGTTTCAGGGGAGATTCCCTTCAGAAGTGCAGCCCAGTACTTAGCGCAAGAGGAACTTGGTAAAGACTTCTAGAGCCTATATCTTAACCCCAAACTTCCTGTCAACCAAGTTACTTAAGCCTTCTGGTTCTTGGTTTCCTTGTTTGTGAATCTGCAGTTGAGATACCAGTCATAGGGTGATGTGATTATCTTTTGTTTACATAATGTTTTGTGATGCTGCAAAGGATGTTACTGGTGACATGCAAGGAATGACTTTTGTATAGGACAGCATATGCAAGTTTTCCGGTCTGTCTTGACAGCTGCATGTTCTGTAAAACTGGGGTAATGAAAATTACTGAGTAGATTGAATGAGGGGCCTCTGAAGTTATGGATAACTGAAAAGCTGTCCACAGAATATACAAGTCTGTCTCTCTGGTTTGCTTTCATGAAAAAGCTGTAAAATAACAGCAGAATTGTTTGGCAGCTCCATTCAGGTAGCTTTCTGAGGAAGATAAAAACATTATTTTGTAGCCCTGATGACTTCCTATGTGAACCTCAAAATTCATAAGAAGCCCCTAAACTAAAGTCCCCACATGGAATTAAATCCATTCCCATGTAACACTTTTTTTAATCATATTATATAGGAATAATTGGAGCAGAATTTGGTCCTCAATCAGAGGTCTTCTGAAAATCCACAGACACAAATTATGAACTTCAGGGCTAGATCAAAATATAATAAAGTTACCAAAGGGGGGTGGGGGTGGTGGCGAAATAAAAGCAGCCACACCTTCAAAGTCTGATAAGCAGGAATCTGAGCTGTGAAGGAACTGATAGTTGTGGGATAAAGAGTGTCACTGCAGCAAAACATTAGTGACCCTAAATTGTCTGGTAAAGATGTGTGGGTGATGCCACACAGGAGATTTGTTGCTTGTGCGTGTATGTGGGTGGCAGAACAGAGTCCTCAAACCTGCCAGTCCTGCTTCTCCACATTTTTCATTTTCAGATGCTGCTGACATTCTATCAATGTGAGGATCTGTTTCCCCATATGTATTAATTTGTAATATTAAAAATAGCTCCCGCATGTATAAAGGCTGAGTACCAAGGTAGGAAGTTTCCTTACCACATCTTCAAGCCAGTCACCAGAGAGGCAGCATACTGCCCTAAGTAGTTGTTCACATCAGCAAACAGCCAGTGATAGGACAAAGGCCAATGGCTCCAAGCTGGAGCACAGGAAGTTCCATGTAAATGTAAGGAAAAACTGTTTCACTGTGAGGATGACGGAGCACCGGAACAGGCTGCCCAGAGAGGTTGTGGAGTCTCCTTCTCTGGAGACATTCAAGACCAGTCTGGACACGTTCCTGTGTGATTTAATTTAGGTGATCCTGTTCAGGCAGGGGAGTTGGACTAGATGATCTTTCGAGGTCCCCTCCAACTCCTAACATTCTGTGATTCTTTTCCCCTCAGATGAGGGTCTCCTATGACAGTAATTCATCTTTTTTCTTTATGGAAGTGGTTTTGACATAGTGCATAGGCAGACTTAATGTTGGTGACACCTCCAGCCTAGATGAACCATTGTCATTGTCATTGTTTGGTTCCACTTGCAGAGACTTGCACTTATTATGCAATGGAAGGTGGGGTAGACATGGAGGAGAGAGGCTTGCTGCATTGTGCAGGAACTCTTCACCATTAGCTCCTAACCCTTAAGTTACGGCAGTACAGAGCGAGTATGTATTTCTCCCTATTGAGATCAAAAAGGCAGGGAATGGGACTTGTGCACTCAAGTTATTTGCAACATCTACTTTACACTATGTTCAGCTCAACTGATTTGGCATTTTAGGCTGCACAGTTCCTTGCCCATATCCTGGCTCAGGTGCCTAGACCTTAAAACACCTTAAAACACAGCCCTCAATATTATGAGTGATAGCAGGAATTACCTATGACTTTTTTCTCCTGTCTTTGGTCTATCTCTGGGCCGGCTTAGTTTCTTGTCCTCATTCTCTTCATACCCCTAAAAATTACCTTGCTTTTTCTGTCTGTAAAAAAAAAAAAAAAAGGACTAATAATAATGACTTTAATAAGTGGACACCTTGACATTAATAGTCAGAAGGGCCCTTGTAATGATTAAGCATCCTGAACCATAAACATTCTGCTACCTTTGCATGGCAGACAAATAACTAACAAATACTATATAGTATTCTGTAGGATGTCTCCCATAGAGACCACTTTGATGATCACCATGTAAACTTCAATGGAAAGGGAAGGAGAGCACCAGTTCTGTTGCATATGACAGAAGTGACATTGGGGACTTGCAGTTTAACAAGCCCAGTCTACACAGAAAACTAAAGTAATTCTAAATTAACATAACTAATTATCAGCCTTAGATAACATAATTGCTATGCAGAAGTTCCCAGTTTTAGTTAGCATTCTGCATTAACTACTATATAATTATTAAGGCACCATACTCAGAACCAGCAACTTAATTATCATTAGTATTGCTCCAGTCTCAAGCTTGAATGCCGATGATTAATAAAACACAATTATTTACATTGTAATTGTAGCATTTTAATTAAACTGAAAATACACTTCATTTGCTTTTTGTCACAGTTAATGTCACATGTTAATGCTTTAAATTAAGGTCAGATCTTTCTGTCAAGCTTTTTTTTAAACCCCTAATTGCAAGTTAGACAGACTGATCTCATCTTAAGAAAACATTGTGACTGTTGGTGACAAATGAGTCTTGGGGTAACAAAACATCATCATTGCTCTGGAGTTATGTACTCCCACTGCTAATAAACAATACCTTGATGTATTATTTCTATGATTCTTAAGTAACTTCAGCGTAAGTCTCATTTAATTTTCCTTTAGAGTTAGTCTTTGCAAAGGTCAGTTTCTTACTGTTTACATTATAACACTACTTAGAAGGTCATATTGAGACCAAAGAATATACAGACCATCAACACTGAAGGTGAAAGGGGAACTTTTGGCTTACAAAAGTAAAATGATCTGCTCACTGTCACCTAATATGTCACTGTCGGAGCCAGGAAGGCCTCCCAACTTTTGTTTCTGTGCTCTGCCTGATAGATCACACTGCTCCTCATGTTAGCAAGTTTAGAAATGCCAAGTGCATAAAGAGGCAGAGGGTTAGTCCCTATTTTCATAACAGGGTTGCTGGCCTTAGTAATAATTAAAGTTTTCTTAATGCACTAAAGCAACTCCTCTGACTTCAGAGGATTTCTTTCTGATTTACACTAGTATAAAACAGATCAGGCCTGGGATTAATAGCTTTCCTCAGAGTTCTGGAGCACAGTAAGATTTGCTTACATAGAGGAAGAATGATTTCCCTGATATTACCCAGAGAAATGTACTATGAATTTGCAGTCATTTCTGCTATAGTTTTTGCCCTCTGAGAGACTCTTGGTGCTAGCCATTAGAAACTTCATAGGTAAGCTTCTGTTTCTTTTTATATAGCCAGAATTTGACTTAACTCAAAATGTCAATGTGTTTGCCTTGGGGAAGATTGGGAAGGAGAATTACCTAGCCCATTTTAGGGATTAGTCTTACTTGTGCTTGCTGTGCTGCTCTATCTTCCAAGTTACAGGACTAGAAGCCCAGAGGTGAAATGGCTGAACACTGGATCAAAAGCCAGGTTTTGGGGAGCACAGTGAGAGAGGATTTGTCAGGAGGACTGACTGAAAGTAATGATAGACAGAGAATGAAGACTGAAAAAGATCCAGGAGGGGGGAAAAAATACCTGTCAGTTTATGAAAGATACAGTTTATGGAAAGGAGGATGCTTTTGTCTGTAATAATTGCAGTGCTACTTAAACGTGATTCCAACTCTGGCATGGGCAAATCCAAGACCTGTCTCCTCATCCCGACACAAGCATAAAATGACTGACTGACAAGAAAAGGAAAAACAATTGCCTGTTTGTAGAGATAGTGCAGTTATCTCTGGAGCTGTATGTTAAACATCTGATAAAACTTGAACAGGAAGAAGCTTTCATTCGATGAAGGAGAAAAGTGTTGTCCACTATAGAAATTTATAAGAAAGTGTCCATCTTTTTGAGCTTTTACAGAGGTCTAATAAAAAGACTAACTCCCAAATATTTTACCCATATGAGAAGAGATCACTAAGGTTAAAAAAAAACCAAACCAAAACAAAAACAAAACAAAACAAAACAAAACAAAACAAAACAAAACAAAACAAAACAAAACAAAACAAAACAAAACATCACCAGAAATACTGATGCAAAAGCAAATCAAGAGGAAGGACAAGAGCCTTTTGTGAGAAAACTCATACCAACCTTTCCATGCACTTTCAAATTCCCCATCCACATTGGAAAATCCTCCTTTTTAAAGATGTAATTAGTAATAATTGTAGGTCTGGATGCTCTAGTCATTTGATTTTTCTGCTGCTGTAACTACTGTGAAACTGCTAGGGACTTATATAAGCAAAAGAAAAGTCACAAAGCCCCTGACTCTAGGGATCACTTGTCTGTTGTTTTTGTTGCAGATCTCTCAATCTCAGGAGATTATTCTTTGGTTACTTAAACATTCTGGATGAATTTCCAGACATTGTAATAATGAGCAGGGTGAGGACTGGGCATTTTTAGGCATTAAGAGAAGCACTTCCATTTTGTCCTGAAGCTACAGGGCAAAATAAAGTAAGGGATGGCAGTTCAATTCCTGAAGTATTGAAGGTTTTGGGAATATCAACATTTGTCAATTTAGTGAGGAGATATCAAAGGTGATTTACACCAGCTAAAGACTGAGCTAGATTCCCTAGTGCTGCACAGCCACCACAAAAATGGTCTGCGTGATGGCCTCATTAGCTTGGAATGATGTCAGTTGAATTCTACTGCTTAGATAAAACAGAAAGATGCTAAAGCTTTTCTCAGTCGGACTTATTATCAATATTCACATTTGAGGAGAGTGTAACTCTTCCAGAGGTAATCCTTGCCAGAGTAATTCCTACTTCTATCACTTCAAGATTACTTATCTGCATTACATTTTATCTTAGCTCTCCTGGGAAACTCAAGCTGAGGAACAACTCTATGACCAATTTTCAAAGAAGCATCATGACAAAATTATTATTACACCAATATTGCTGGATCTGTAGCAGTTGCCACTAGGTTTTTAAATGGAGTTTAAAATACTAGGATCAACCTCTAAATCCCTAAATATATGGGATATTGTTACCAGATGGAGCATTACTTTGCAACTGTCCTGACTGAGATTTCTAGGGGTGCTTCAGTGGGAATTCTCTGACTATAAATCAAAGAGGTCACAGACAGAATGTTTTGCACAGAGATGGGGTAAGGGCTGGAGATATTTGGATTAAGTCTGTATTTTATAAATGAGAAATTAATTGGTTACTATGATTTTACTACAAATTGCAAATACCTGTAGTTCACAGGTAGAAAAGAACAGCAGTGCATGAATCTCCTCTGCACTGAAGCTTTTATGAACTTATATCCAGTTAATTACTGTTAGGTGCTTTTGCAGCAAGAGGCACTCTTCTAGTGCAAAGCATTGTCAGCTAAAAATTTAAGTTTCAGTGATTCTAGATAAGACATATTATAAGAGCTTTATCTATGGCTGTTCCTTGTAAGAAAATCAAACTAGTTAAATGTTGAAAGCTGCTATATCGAATACTAGTATTTCCATAAAGCAGAGTTACAGAAGTATGATCTCCATGCAATGAATTAGATAAATTTTGAATGCTTTGTATAATTGTTCAATATTTTTCTATTACGTTCATTTAAAGAGCTTTTTATAATGACTACTTGAATCTCCACATGTTGTCTTTCATGTAATGTTTGGGATGTAATTCTGATTTTTAAAAAGTAAAAAATTATATATAATATGTTTATATATATAAAACCAAAAATAAATGATCCCATTACATAGTTGAGCACATTAACCTTCCACTTCACAGAGCTTCTTCAGAAAAAAAGAGCACTGTAAAGATCTCAAGATCCATATTTTATTAAACAAGTAAATAAAATCATATTAAAACCGCATGGATTAATAAGCCACATCTCATCTGAGTATAAGCAATATTAGGTTTTTGTGTGAACCATAAATGACAGTGCCCTGTTTTTTATGTCCTTTTGCTTTTGCCACAGTTCTTTTCTTCATCTATTTTAGTGAATTAGGGGGGAAAACAAAAAATAAAACAAGCAGCCTGCACCCCTCCATCATTACAGTACTTGTGTTTCTTTAATTTGGTTTGATTTATATTTATTTTAGTTAGATCTTTGCTAGTTTTCACTGACTTATGGTTCTTATAATCTTGGCAGCATGTCAACCCTGCTCCTTCTTTCTTCTCCAGTCAGCCAAAGTGTGTTAACTCCAGCCATTGCCTTCCTGTGTGTTCAGTAGACTTCAGATGTGATGACAGTCAGAAGTTGAGTCTTCTTGGGCCAGGCTCTCACTCTCAGCAGAAACCTAAATGAAGCATAAATCAATGTATCTGTTTCAAAGAATATTGTATACCAATTCAAGCAGAGATTTTAGTTTTGGCAATGCAGAAATTGGATAATATATGAAGTAACTGGCCAGTTAAGGAGTCTGGTTTTAGCAACTTTAATGAGTAGTATGGTAAACCCTCTGGACTCTACATCCAAATGCCAATTCTTCCATTCTCTTTACATATCCCAATTTCAATTCCACAGTTGTTTCTTGGTTCGACATGATATTCCCTCATTTGTTGCCAAGGCTGGAAGGTGAGTAGTGAGTGGAGTCAATCTATCACTCCCCTCTTAGCTGGACTGTGGAGAAAATAAATGTTGAGGGGCTTTGGAGTCGAGATAAAGACAGGGAGAGATCATTCCACAATCAGCATCATGGTCAAAACAGACTCAACTCAGAAGAAAGGCAAGAAAAATCTCTAATTTATTACACTACACCACACACAGAGAAACCAGAGTTGGAAACTCTTAAGAGCTCTTAAAACACACACTCCCCCTTCTTTTCAGACTTCACTTTATTCATGATGTTTCTCCTCCCCAGGTTGGCACAGGGGAAAGGGAGGGAAATAGGAAATGGAAGCTTCAGTCTTCGGTCAGTTCCTCATGTGTTGTTCTCCTTCTTGTGGGGGGTGGTGGTGTGCATTTCTCACACTCTTTCCCTGCACCAGCGTGGGGTCCCACCCACAGGAGACAGTCCTCCATGACCCTCTCCATGTGAGGTCTCTCCCACAGGGCCTTGACTCTTCACCAACTGCCCCAG
>VXBZ01012544.1:343695-517819 GCA_013399135.1 Heliornis fulica | reverse complement strand
TATAAACTCATAGAAAGTCTCTCAGTCCCAGACTGCTGGGCCCAGACTGGTCCCCCACAAAGTCATAAGCCCCCTCCCAGCAAACTTGCTCTGTCGTAGGCCTGTGTCTCTGTCTCTTATCTCTCTCCACAGGCTGCAGGTTCTGCCAGGGCCTTGCTCCAACATAAGTCACAGATTCTTTGATAGTCCTCCACTTGCTCCATGGTGGGCTCCTGCCTGGCCCAGGTACCTCTCCATGGGCTACAAGTGGGCTTTTTACCCTCCATAGGCTGCGGGGGGACACCCACTTCACCATGGTATTCTCCACAGGCCGCAGGTAATCTTCTCTCAGCACCTCCTCCTCCTCCTCTTCACTGAACTTGGTGTCTGCAAAGTTTCTTACATCTTCTCATTCCCTTCTCTGGTGGAAAAATGTGGCTGTTTGTGTTTTTCACTCTCTAAAACGTGATTCCCAGAGGCCTGTGACTGGTGCTGGTTGGCCTGTCGGGCCTGGTCAGTAACAGGGTTTGGGAGTTTGGCCTTGGAAGCACAGCTGGGATTTGCTTTGCTGGACCCTTAAGAAAATTTCTAGCTTCTTCTTAAAGAGGCCAGCCTGCAAAACCACCACAGAATGTTAGAGGAGTGGATGGGTTCATTCTTAAGGTAATCTATGATACCCTGGCAAAATGTATTCCTTCCCTTCCACAGTGATAGGCTTCAGATAACATGCTGCAAGATTAAGAAGTCCCATATATGACATAGGTTCATTAATTGCTTCCTACTCCATATGTGTCTGATCAGATATGCTAAGCATTTGCAGCTAAAATCAGCATTCATGAGAAGTATTTAATTTATAATGCCCAACTCAAAGCAAATAAACAATTTACATCTAAATCACTCAGTTTCAATTTCCATCTGGAAAATGTGAACAAAAATAACTAATCTAACAAGAATATTGTGCGGAAAAATGTTAAGTACTGGCATACTACAATGATGACTGCCACACAAAAACCCACAGGGAAATGAATAACTGTCTTTTTATAAGTATTTGATTAATATTCAGTAAATAACTGAGATCTGCTAAGCAAACATTTAGCAATGATAATTTTTTTTTGTTAGCTAAAATTAAACATTCTTGCATTAAAAGAGGTATGGTCACCTAAAAAAAAATAAATCCTGACATGAGGCTCTATTGCACTACAATCAGCTTAAACTCAGGAACCTCCCAACTCTAAAGCTGCCTGGCTTTGTAAGCTTAGCAATCAAGCTAGTGTTAAACATAGGAAAAACATCAGAACATCTTCTGAACACAGTTCCAAAATATTAATTTTTAAAAATAATAATCAGTCTCTATGCAGTATGTAAAAAGACTCAATGTATCATCCCTGAACTTAGAGCATATAAGATCTGAGTGAATTTTCTGATAACTTACAAGTAAATCCAGTAAGTAGATTAAGTTAAATTAATTAAAAAGGACATTCTACCAGAGATCTGTCATCTGTAACACCTTTGAATTGGACTTGAATGACCTTCCTGACAACACAGATACATCCAAATTTTTAGATAGCAAAAAACCCTACCAAAATCCCCTCTTTGAAGACATTAAATAGAGGTTTGCAATTGTTATGACTATTTAGGTTAGCGACAAGCTTGAGTCACGTTAGCATGCGTCAGCATTTGTGGAGATCAAGCAAAAAAAATTGGAGAAGGGGTCTGATTGGGGAAAAGCAACTCTAAAACTGTTAGCTGGTGTGAAGACTCATGAGATTAGTGAACTGACAGTTTAAATGATGATTAAGCTGAATAGTGTCTGTAGGAGGACATAGAAAGCTCTGTCACCAGTGAAGAAAAACAAAACTACAGCCTAAAAGCCCAACAGCTCCTGATACCAATATCTTCACATTCTCTTTCTGTATCCCCAAAAGACTTAAGAGCTATGCAGGCTTCCTATGCAGGAGGAAAGTGCTAGGTTAAGCACTGTGTCTGAACTGAATGTCCCAGGAATGACATCTAAACATGTCCCTGTCTGGAAATTTCTCTAAGTATTCCAACTGCTCAAATTTAAGCTTGCACTTAAACATGATTGAATTTGTGACTGTGACTCTCTGGATCCTGAGCACTTTTTGATCCTCAAAATTTCTGTCTAACTTTTTCCTTTTCATGCTGCTTCTCCTTATGGTGCTTTAGACAAAAGCACAGCTAATGTGACATTCTTTCTAGAAAGACCAAGGGGCTGCAGTTTGCTTTATGTATTACCTGCCTTCTCTTCACTCTTCCTATAGGGCACCTTCTATCTGCAAATCTTTGCTAAGACTCCACTCATTGTCTCATGACCTTGCTGTGTTGAGCATAGATGGATCAAGCCATCTTCCTAAAGCTTCAGGGAGACACCAGCACACTGCCAAATCTGTAGATTTGTAGAAAAAGTCCTTTGCTCACATGCTGAGGGTCCCAAATAAGAGTTTGAATTATTTGGGGTTTTGGACATGTTTTTTTGCATAACAAGAACTTATATATGGTTCCATATAGACAGCTGCAGGGGAGAAGAGGGGATATTCTTCCTGTTAGCACTGATTTGTTGGCCACAGGTCTGCCCACAAGTGATGGTGTGATACAAGAGCTTTACCAACAGACACCTGAAAGGAGCCATGATGAAGAAAATGACAATATCCCTGTGGGTCTGTCAGTTTGATTTCCCACAAGGAGGCCACTTTGGTACCAGTTTATGGACTGGAGCTGAAAACACAATTTTTTCATGCAGCAAAACCAGAAGTTTCAGTGCTTGTTTTCTCTCTGTCACTGGAAATGAGTGGGAAGACAGTGCTGCAACTCAGTTTAAGTTACTGTTTAAGTTAAATTAATAAGATACTAATAAATGTCTGTATATGGGAACACTGATGCCATCGGTTCATAGAGATGTAAGGTGAACTCCTTAATTTATATACAAACAATAAATCAATGGAATTCCTGTGTATGCAAAACTCACTTGATTATCTCTACTGAGTGTTAGATTAGACTCTGCCTGCAAGACAAATGACATATGTGTTGAGTGGAAGCAAACCCAAGGCTACTGTGAAATGTACCTTGAAATCTAAGAAAACACATAACTGAAGTAGGAGTTAACATAAAAAAGGCAAAATTATGAGAAGAATTGTCATAAGGCATTGTGCTGATAAAGAAAATATGTCCAATTATTTGACTGGTCTATGTCCACTTAGGCTTGTATTGCTATTCTACCTCTCTTCCTAAATCATGTTTAAATGTAAGACTTCCATATTTACCCACATTTCTAAAAGATGTGTGAGGAACTGAGGATGAAGGTGACGACTGTCAGGCAACTGACTACCCTAATTTGCCTCTATTTATGTCCTTTTAATTAGTCCATCCTTACTGAACTTAAACTCCCATAAAAAACCACCACCACCTACAGCTCAAACATCAGACTCTCCACCATATGCTAACGGCACCTCTGTCCAGAGCTAAAGCTCTGTCAGACCTAATAGTAACAGATTACTTCTTTTGAAAATATGCAGTATCACTTTAATTTAAAAAATTTAAAAGAATCTAAAGAAATGCAACTTGTTTAAAAGCTCTATGTCTTCATCCTGTACTCTGACTTCTGCAGTACAGAACTCTCCATGAAATGCCTTTATGCATTGTAAGAAGACTGTTTTAGTTCCAGAGCAATTCAAGTTCCCCAGAAATTGGTGCTTCTGTATTTCTATCAAAAATATATATCTGTTAGAAAATGGAACTCATGAGGTGCATGTTACAAAGACAGGCTCCTTCTTCTACTGGAAGTGGATTCCATGGCATATACATCATTTTACTGCAAACATTTTCCGGTGATTAATTCTTATTTTGGTTCTTTGTCCCATGTTGCCAACCACTTTGTGTCTCTGGCAAGCTGAAAGGGATACTTCCTCCTCCATTTCACAAAGGTGGTGGCAACCAGGCTGTATTGCATGGTTGAGGGAACCACGTTCTTTACAGTGACAGTGACAGAGAAAGCTAGATCTTGCTACTTGCAGATAGCAGGAATTGAAAGGAAGGGAGAGAACCTACAGATGCTATTCTACCCCATGGCAGAACAGCCCCTTCCTCCCCAAAGTAGCAAAGCTAGTTTGTTCACAGCTTATGACTCCTTCTCTGTCCTGGAAGGCTCTGTTAGTGCTTTTTTTTTTGTACAAATGTAGTGTGACTGTTAGAGGGAACCACAAAAGCTTCAGTATAGAAAAGACCAGTGATTACCTGAATTTATTGTCTGTAACGTTGGCTGTGCCTGTTTATGCACCATGTTTTCTATTGTCACCAGATGTATAGTTATGCAGAATAATGCATATAAATTGTTCTTAAGATGCAATCTGAAGCCACTCATATAGCAGTTTATAGCTTTCAGCACCAAAGTTATTGGTTTATAGCTTTGGCATTAGTCCAGTCAAAAAAATCTCTCTTCAAGCCTTTTGTAGTGTATTTTCACATGATTAACCAGTTCATGATCAAAGAAGACTTAAATGTGCTGTTTAAGTATTTTAGGGAACTGCAGGTAATAGTAATTAAATTAAAAAAAAAAAAGACAAGTGTGTGTCAATTTACTGGCAGATTTGTTTAAATAGAAAGCTAAAAGTTCACTAGGTGGAGGAGTTTCTTTTAGTGAAAAGGCAGAGGAAGCTTAAGCAAATTTTGCTTCAAATAATACAGTCCGTGAGGTTAGTGGTACTGATACCAATTTACACTCACGATCTGAGCCTGTTTATACCTCCAGACCCCTACAGTATTCATGCCATGCTAGATGTTACACTAATACTTAAAGGCATTAGTACTGATAATAGAAAATTACTGCTACCTATGCTGAAAAGTGATTGACAGTGAGTTATGATTAGATGCAGCCATAGGGATTTTTTGTGCAAACACCTGAGCAATCAACAGAGAAGACTCAGAAGAATTTTGAAGATGCCATTCACAGGGGCTTCATTCTCTGGGGAGCCACAGATGGAAGGAAAAAGAACTTTGTGGCCTGCTTTAGCATTAGAGTTACTACCTAAAATTCCACTGTGCCCAACCTACCCCTGCAGGCTAGGAGAACCACATGCATGTAATGAGTCTGTTCACATGCTTGCAAGCTTCAATTCTGTCAGACAAATGCATTTTTTGTGTGGATCTCAATAGTCTTAGCTGTAAGACCTCAGTGCAAACTAAAACCAGGACCCTACCTACCCGAGCAGATCTTTTAACTTTTCCACATGTACCACTAGAGGGTAGTAACATACATTTGCCTCTTTAATAGAAAACTGGAGTAAAATGTGAAAGAAAAAGGAAATATGGTGGACAGAGAGGAGGTGACAGACCTCAAAAATATGTGTTGTGTCCTCCATACATGTACCACTGTATAGATAATCATTTACTATTGTGAGTCTGTGAGATCATGAATCATTGGCCAGCTAGGAGAACCACCTATGAGTCTCCAAATATAGTCATATCCATATTTTTTAAGACCTCGCCTTAGGTAATACAGGATGTAAAGGTAACACGCAATATTATTTGCACAGTTGTATGGGTAGTGGGGAATAGTTTAAATACATTGTACCATTACTAATGCTGGCAGAGCTATCAGCATGATTTCTGCCTGAGAGGGCAAGAAGTTTTGACTTACAATTATCTAAATCTTTACAGGTCAGGTGGAATTTTTTTAAACTGATCTTTGTACTCAAATATCTGACTTAGGCTTACACAGAACTTACTGTCAATAAGATATCCCTAAGTCTGATATATACACATATATAGTACGTTTTACCTACCAGCTACTAGAAAGAAAATCAACTCTATCTCAGTTGAAACCAGGACAGTGGGATAGATGGAAAACCCAATGAAATACCTCTTCTATGGCCTCTCTCATCTTGTGTCTTGCAAGTTCTGGGACTGCTAATGTCAGTCTCTGTGATTTATCTGCTGGGGTGAAGTTGTTCTGACCTGCAATAACAAAGTACATCATTGTTGGCTTGCATGTTATAAAAATGATGCACAATACTCACATCTAAAAGTCAGAATAAACCTTTTACGCAGCTCTTTGTCAGTTCTACAAATGGTTGCAGTTAATCGATGCTATAAAACTTTCCTTCGGGCACTGGTATTCAGCTTTCACACTGGGAAATGCAGTTTGAGTCTGACATTTTAAATACTAGTGGTATTATCTAATGAAATAACTCAGGGTTTGAAGATTCCCATCAGTAAAAAAGCACAAAACTGCTGTTGAGTTAGGGTATTTAAAAACATCTTTTGGAGCACTGGAGAAAAAGAAGATGCATTGTACAGACATTATCATTTCGCTACTGTTTTCCTGCAGACACTTTTAACTTGAGCAGGGGTCTACTATCCCATCAGTGCATCCATGTAATTTTCATGAATAATTTTCATCCTTTCATTTTCATAAATGGCAGCTATGTGTATGAGCTGATGAAGGCATATATTGAATTAAAATTTTTTTCTTTATTAACAAGTGTCATGCAAGTCTTCTCATGAGTGAAGCCTTTGAGATGTTTTTATCCTACCCTGCCATAAAACACACTGTAGATTTATAAAAAAAAATAAATCAGGATTTTCTTTAATTTTTTATTTTACAGATTTGCCATTGTGAAATCAACTGACTCCATCTTAGGGGGTGTACAAGGAAAAGAAGTGAAGGAAAGTCTCCCAGGTATTGACAAACTGAAAATTCCATAGACTTTTGTCTGATATTTTACAGTGAATCACTGGATAAATATTTTCTTACATTTAGCTGTATGAGGAATGAAGACAGCATTTGGAATTGTGCCTTTATGGACAGTCAAAAAAAAAAAGGCTGACACAGAGGAAAATGTAAAAAGATCATGGTGGGAAAAACAGGAAGAAAAAAAAACCTTCTGGGACTAATTTTTTTCCCCCTCTGTGACCTACTCTAGGTGATCTTGCTCTCGCAGGGGGTTTGGACTAGATGATCTTTAGCAGTCCCTTCCAACTCCTTACATTCTGTGATTCTATGATTCTTCTATTATAGTGCATGCTGTACTGTATGGGAGGCAAACCCATGCCTAAAGGGCACAATCTATCCTTAAATGTATGTGGCCTACTAACCACAGTGAAAAAAAGGAGGAGGTGATATGTTTTACTGCTTTTCTGAGAGAATAACTTTTGCATTGGCAGAAGAAATTTGAAGGTACTCATGCTAATGTCTGTGCTGCTACTCCCAAGGTTCACTGACCATTCTTCAGAGCAGTTGTTTCCCCAGTTTTTCAGTTACACTGTTAAAAAGGTCAGTGCAAACTGATCCTACTCAAAAAAGACAATCCTGCTGTTGGTGTGTTTATCAGCTCAGTTCTACACAGGTGAAAAAAAAACACCAAAAAACTAAGTAATGTGCAAAGAATGCATTTCTGATACAACATTTCAAGAACCTCAGACTTTTCAAGGATCCTTTTCAAGGATCACCGAGTATATCATAAAAAGCAGGTAAGCTGGAAATATTTTCAGAAGGAATGAACAAAGAAGAGGAAGCTAAGGGGAACTGAGATTTCAGACCTCTCAACTCTGGGCTGCCTACTTTTATCTAATTTTAATAGGACCAAAGTTTAGGAAGGCAGGAGCTCTGTACTTTTTGGTAACTGGGCCTTTGTCAGTGGAGTGGTAAATACCTGTCACACGTAAACTCGGTAGTTTTGCAGTTCGTGGTCAGAGTGACTTGCCCAAGCTCATGCAGTAGATCAAAAGCAAAAGCCATATAACAGGACAGAATCCTATTTTCCGAAGTTTGTTTATTCAACCAGTTCTTAACACTTTCTTCCTGTTCCAACTGAATCATTTAATGATTACAATGCTATAGTTTGTTTCACCTTTTTATATCCCTAGCAGGTGGGGATTTAAAAAGAACTGCTGTTCACCTTTCGGTCATTCTCATAACTTTCATCTGCATATTGTTTTATTTTGCTAGAGGCTTTCCCAACAGGCTGGCATTTTCTCTGAAAAGCTGAATCACATATGGAGCTAGGAACTGTGACCTTCTGGTGCTTGAGCAATTCTACAAAAACTTCAGAACTTCCTTTACCTTTTTTTAAAGAGAAGTCACTACAACATAGGTTTTAGAGAGTCTGAAATCCCCTCCTATAATTCTCTGGGGAACTAGGGAAACTGCTTCAGCCTTCAGTATTCTGGGCTGTCCTCTTCAATACCTCATAGATTTTGGAGCTGGATTTTTTAGGTTTCGATAAATACTAATACTACTTTTGTTAGCAGCTTTAGCATACCTCAATTGTCTAAATATTTTTCTATTATCTAGTAATATTGTTCTAATTCCTAATAAATATTGCATTAGTATCTGGTGCTCCCACTCTGAATGCCTTTGGCGTCTCTTACTGATCAGAAAAGCTCTGAAGAAAATCAGTTACTGAGGATGGTGTTAGCATTTCAGTGTATGCTTTTTGTTAGTTTTGTTGGGCTGGGTTTTTTTTTTTTTCTTCTTTTAAATGAACAAATGATTGTTGTAGTTAGGAAATACATTTTGAGGAAAATTGTGTTTCCTTTGTGATATAGAACTCACGTTTTGAGCAGTAGAAGCAACCATTTACATCAATAAAAGGCTTCAGTATGCAAATCTTCAGAACAGTCTCTCCCTTTTTGCCTAGCGAAACTGGTGATAGAAGAATGCTGTAGCTTTGATGAGCAATATCCTGTTGACACCTTAAATTGTTCTTCATTACTTTCTTTTATCAGGTGAAACACATCCTATTGCTTTATGCTTGATTCCACTGTAAGGTGTGCTGGCTGGGGTTAACCTACACTTCCCCTGCAGTCTTCATCCCAACTAATGTCCCAAGTCGGGAACTGCCTCATGGGATCTATCTTTCTTAAAAGCTTATATTTTGCACTCGCCACCATTATGTGTGGCAATTTGTTGAATAGATATAGATCTGCTCACTGGTGCATAGTGGCCTCAGGTTCTTGGCTCCCTTGTTCTATTTGCCTACTACTTAGATTGGCATTGTTTTTTATTGTCTTTTCAGTAATACCTTTTGTTTTCTGTGAGAGCTGTGAATACAAAGAGCAAAGTCCCAATTTTTCACCTCATCAATTTCTTTGGTCTTTTACCAAGTACCTAGGATAGCATATTTTTATACAGCAGAGGACCCTTTATCATTTTGCCATTGACATCAGTCGCTGGACTGTCTTCACTCTTCTTCCAACATTATGTGGGAACCTAGGGCTAGATGTCCTCTTCTCAAATTACCAGTGTGTGCTAAATCACTACACATCTGTGCGCTCTGCTATTTCCCACTATATGTCAAATGCCAGCTATGACTTGACTTCCAAGAGACATGGCACACCTCCAGATGACAATTATTCTCTGAGGGTCATTTCTATCATTCTCCCTGCAGTAGGAATGGCAGACTATTGTAGCCAAGAAACCAAGTACTTCTTGTAGTTAAAAGACAAATTATCCAACAGCATTGACATATAGAATACTAATTTGAGTGATAAAAGCCCATGAAGGAGCTCAGAGAGACAGTAACAGGAGGGAGATGCCTAAATAATACCCTGCTGCACACCCCCCCACCACACCATCACAGGGGACATCAGCACAAGCCTCGATGGTACAAGGGACACGAGAGCTGTCAGGAACCCACATCAAGGACTCTCCAATCAGACTAAGGGGCTCCCTGCCTAGGTGTGGGGCACATTATGGGATGCAAGGGAAAAGCAGTTCCAGATTGCACAGGACTAATTATGGGTTGTTTAAGGGATGAATCAAAGGTGGAGAAAGGGAGAGGTTTAACATGATTTGAGGAGGGACAGGAGTGGGAAAACAGGTAAACAAATTAAAAGGGCCAGATGCATATACATTATTGGCAAGTTAGATCACCTGTCTGGCTAGGCCCTGTACCAGATCAGCACAATCTGTCATGTCTTCTTATTAAACACTTTTCTAAATCTTTCCTGCATGAAAGGTCTCCACTCTGTGCATATGTGAGATCTGCAATGTAGACAGACCACAGGCTGGAAGGCCTGTGTATCTGTGGTGCAGTGACTGGTTGAGCATGAGTGTATGAGTGTATAGCAAAGATCAAGCCAAACCAGCTTGTGAGTAGGTGACCAGGAAACAAGGGAGTGAGGGTGTCTCTGAGGGACATCTCTGAGTGGGACAGCATCTGTGTAATTTGAAGGACAAGAGCACAGGGAAGTGGAAGGAAGTGGAGGAGTTTGTCTCACTGGCTTGTATGTGAGGTGCCATCAGCTGAGCAGACTGGCGTCCAGGGGCCTTCTACTGGGCCAAGTGACTATATGACTCCAGCTACTAGAAACATGCACCTTGTGTGTGTATACACATATATATGTGTATATATATATATATGTATATAAATATATATACATATATACTCACTAATGGACTTGCCTCCTGCTCAGCCAGAGAGAGGAGCAGGATAAGGCCATCTCTGTCTAGGAATTCTGAGTAGATGTAGGTGCACATGCACATGCACATGTAGATGTTTAACTCAAACCTCTTAATTTCACTGTACCTCTTCATTTCTCTGGTAGAAGTTTCCTTGTGGTGCTGAGTATGAATATTTTTACTTGTTCATCCTCATGAAAACTTTTTAGGCTAGTTGAAATCTCTGCAGATAAATGCAGAGATATTCCAGAGCATTGATTGAATTTTGCATTGAACCATCTGTGACAAAATCTAGACAATTTGCTTTTTTCCATGTATTTGACATAACACAACTTCACTGCATATTGTTAGATCCCCATAAAACATCCATGATAGCTGCTAATTCGTGCAAAACTTGTTTATGATACAGTCCATCAAGCTTGTGATCAGGCTGCACACTCATTTTTATGGAAGAAACTGAATGAATGGAACTACTCTGTAACAGAAAAGCACAGCCAGAAACTGTGTTTCTGTTTTGACTTACTTATTTTCTAATTCTTAACCACCCAGTGGTCTGGTCTCTCTGCTCTACTGTTTCTAGATTTCCCAAGCAATCAACTTGCAGCGGAAATGCTCCATGCAGCTGCACAATTTCAAGACTGGTGCCTTACTCACGATTTTCTTTACTTTTTGGGGTTCTTCAGCACTGATCAATTAATGTTACTTGAATCAAGGATTCAGTGTCTTCTAAGAACTATGCACATAATTAGTAATAAATATGCATGTAAGAAACACATGGATCTGTTGGATCAAGCCCAGAGGGGAGCCATGAATATGATCACAGGGATGGAGAATATCTCCTGTAAAGACAGCCTGAGAGAGCTGGGCTTGTTCAGCCTTGAGAACAGAAGGCTAGGGTGACACCTTATAGCAGACTTCCGGTACCAAAGGGGACTTACAAGAAAGTTCAAGAGGGACTGGTTACAAAGGCACGTAACCAGGGGTAACAGCTTTATGCTGAAGAAGGGCAGGTTTATCTTAGATACTATGAAGAAATCCTCTACTCTGAGGGTAGTCAGACACTGAAATAGGTTGCCAAGAGAAGCTGTGGATGTCCCCTCCTTGAAGGTGCTCAAGCCCAGGTTGGATGGGTGTTTGGCAACTTGGTCTAGTGGAACTAGATGGTCTTGAAAGTCCCTTCCAATCCAAACCATTCTATGATAATCTGAAGATGTAGTGAGCCATCTGTCACAGTGTCAATTTTTTTAGAGAAGACAAAAACAAGCTCAGGGAAAATCTTTTGAGGACTGTGGCATGTACAGAAACAGCATCAGGCTCAGAAAGTTCCAGAGCTGAAAACAGATGGATCCTGAAAGGGTACTGCAGGGAAGAATCATTTACACTTGCCCTGGACTAATTTGTCCCTAAGTTTGTATTTACAGGCACCACTGGAGACATGATATTAGGGAGGGTGGACACTTGATCTGACAACCCAAGACAGACATCTTTTGAGGTCTCTTATTCCTCAAAGACAGGTCAGTTACCACAGATCCATCCTCACCCTGAAGTGTTGGATTGCTTTCAAGTTTGGTTTCCATCAAGACCCAGTCAAAAGCTTCATATATTGAACCTACGAATGTGTCTGTATAGAGTATTCATATTTTTATAAAGTCAGTGTGTGAAAACAACTTCACACAGAGGTTTTTACATTGCCTTATTCAGCTGGAAAAAGCTTTTTGTTTATTAATAGTTTAGCAGTCTGAAAGGCACAGGTAATGATAACAGCAGGCTTGAAAAAGGGAAATTAATTATTTCCTAGATGCTAAAGATAGTCTATCATCCATTGGAAGTAACACTGTGAAAGCAGTTATCCATCGTGTTATTTTACAAGCTTTTACCTTAATCCATCTTGAAACAAAGATGATCTGTAGGTGACAAGCTAACAGTTCCTTTTTTGAGTGAACCTTAAAAATGAGGTACTAGAAAAAACAGAATGTAAAGAACCCTAATAAAATACTAATAATAATTATTATACATGAATAACAACAGCAGATAAATATTAATAGCTAAATAATAACAATAACAATAGAAAAGTCTCAGAATAACAACAGAAAACTCTCACTGTGTCTATCTAAATGCTATCGTGGTATAACTCCTGAGTGACATGGACTAGTTTAGGAGCTGCTAATGTGGGAGTTGTTGTAGAAGCACTATCTATAAGTAACCAATGTTAACTAGTTGAGGTTCCTCAACACCTTCTGGCTAGCAGAAAAAAGGGTTGAACTTGGAGGGTGTTTTCAGAATTTGAAACATCATTCACTTACTGAAACCCCATCCTTTCTTTTCTTAGGGTCTACCTCAGCTTCTTAGGAAGACTGTAGATATCTAACACAAAGGAGAAAAATTCTCAATTTTGTATTGTTAGCACATGGAGATGTTGCAGATTAATATCATTATCCTCAACATAGGTATTATCAGTATGCTAACAGTATTGATGCCTAAATGTCACTCAAATGCCTGCCTCAGTTTATTATGGAGTATCTATAAAATGAGGTCAATCCACAACATATTTTATTCCCAGAATCAAAGGGGTGTTATGTATCCATAGGTCTGTGGATAGCACATGTAATTCAGGATGTGATAATGGATTCTCATGTTGCAAATGCTGAAAATATTTTTCTTGTTTAATAGGTCTTTATCACTGGCATTAGTTATTAGGTTATTTATTTTGACATAAACTCTTACTTTATGTGAATTCTTCTTTCCATGAAAAGACTACGGATTCATTCCAAGGTAATTACACAAGCTTATAAATTACTTTTCTTAGGAGACTTACATTTCCTTTTTAAAAAAATGTATTAGCTCCATATACATTCACACATAAAGAAATGAAAAATACTGAATAAACTTTTTTTCACTGTGAGGGTGATGGAGCCCTGGCACAGGCTGCCCAGAGAGGCTGGGGAGTCTCCTTCTCTGGAGACATTCAAGACCAATCTGGACATGTTCCTGTGCGATTTAACCTAGGTGATCCTGCTCAGGCAGGGGGTTGGGCTAGGTGATCTTTCAAGGCCCCTTCCAACTCCTAACATTCTGTGAATCTGTGAATAATAGCTACCCACATAAGTTTACACTGCCTGTTCATTTAAGCACATGATGATACAGAATAAGGTCAGGGGAAATCTTCCTATATGCATCCCAAAAGATATCTGATATATCCAATGACAGCAGAGCTCTGTTTATTCAAAATACTTTTGGAACATCAAAACATTTGGATAAACAGGGCTTCAAATAATTGAGGGAGTTATTGTATAAGTAATTCACACCAGGGGGACATAACCTAGATTCAAAGGAGTGAGTTTCAGATCAAAGGGGTACAGATAAATAGGGTTTTGCTCTATATGAACAAATAAAATAAACAGCATTTGATTATTCAGGAATCAAGAAGTGTCCAAATATTTTTGGAAATTTGTTGAGGAGTTTGTTGGTGGTTACAGAGGATTGAAGTCTGTGGAGGGAAGCAGAGGAATGGGGGTGATTTGGGGTGTTTTGGCAGTTTGCTGGCAAGTTGCTGCAGCTGCACAGCCTGGAAGTGAATAACAATGAACCATAAAGAGTAGAGCAGAGAAAAAGCCAATGTTGGGGTTTCATTTCCCGAGAAGATGGGAGGATACCTTCAAACTGGTTTAAAGTTTCTTCCCATCTCATCATCTTGTTGCTCCTCTGCAACCTGTTGGGTGTTGTCTGTAGCAACAGGTAAAGAGACAGTTTCTACTTTTATTCCAGTTTACGTCAGCAACTGCTGTCTGTAGATATGGGTATTAAAATAGGTAATGTTTTTGGAAACACCCTCCCCCCCCAAAAAAAAAACCACAACAAAACAACAAAGCACACTTGAAATTTGTTGCTCACTGAGAGAAAACACTAATGACAAAGCTTGTATAAGTTCTGCCCTCTCTTTATTCTCCTACTCTTTTACAGGCTTGTCCAAGCTTCCCTGGCTGACTCAAAAATCTTTGCTCTGTGTTGTATCTCAAATGCAATTTGGTAAGAATATCTTGACTGTTTGGAGTGGAGCAGAGAAGGTACAAATGGAAGTTGTGTGTGGTAACAGTTACAGCTTGATAACCTTGAAGTTTGGCTGAAATTGTATGGCCCTGAATACAGACTTTTGCCTAACTCCAAGCATAGCAGTCAAATCTATTATTTTCAACTCCTTAAATTCTTAATGTTAAACACAGGCATGCGTACTTGCACAAAAACCAAAGTTTTCTTATGCTACTAGTATGGAGCCTGTGGATTTGGGAAATCAGTTCCTACTGCCATCTAATCCCTGGATTTTCTGCTATGTTTCTAATTAAGATGGTGGCCATGCCATTTTTTTATGTGTTCATCTAAGGACCTGAAGTGTATTTGCTCACACCAAACTCATTAGTAAGTCTATCACTGAGTCCAGTGGTTACAGGATTTGCCCTATTATTTTTCTCCTCACACTATACATACTCCCCCTTTAAAGGGTAAAAGCCACAGAAGATACAGATCTTCCAGAATAAAACTGAATCAATTACTTTCTCAAGCTCATTTTCAGAAGTAGGAATTTTTTTTCCTTCCCATTTCCTACCACAATCTCAGTCCTTCTTCAACACCCTGAAAGTACAGCTGTACAGTGTAGTACAAATCATAAGAAAAAAATACACCTTTATGTTTGTGTCTTCAAATACTTAACATGTTAAATTATATTTAATTGTACCTTATCAATATACTGATAAACTCAGGTGTTTACTGTTGCCATTGATTATCACGCTCTGTAGCAGGCAGAGACAGCAACTGCTGCTGATGGAAAAGAAAAGGTAGTGGAAGGAGGAGGGAAGAAGGAGGTGGGAAAGGAGGGGATTGGCTGCTTTTAATGTCAATCACAGCTGCGGGCCCCAGCTCTTCCGCTGCTCCAGCTCTGGCTCTCCCTTGAACAGCTCCTAGAGAGAACAAGGCGTGCGGAGCTCGGATCACCAGCATCATGCTCCTTGGGCTTGGATCGTAGATCCCCCTCTTTGAACGTAAAAATAACTCCTTCGGCCATCAGCGAGCCAGGCAGACCCAGCGAGAAAGCACGCACGTGAGAGAGAAAAGAAGAAGGAGGAGGAGGAGGAGGAAGAGAAAAATCTGCAACCGAGTGGACTAAAACGAAGAAAAAGAGTGCTTTGCTTGCACAGCTGCAAAGTGGGAATTTAAAAGAACTGCAGAGAGAGAAAATCCAGCTCATCAGCACACACACATTGCAGAATTACAGATCCAGGTAGAAATGACATCAACAGGGAAAGAAGGCAGCGGAGCTCAACATGCACAATATGTTGGACCCTATCGTTTGGAGAAAACCCTAGGAAAAGGACAGACAGGTTGGTTCTTTTGCAGCAGCACCGGCGCTAGGGGGAAGGTGCTGTAGCAGCCAGTGAGGTGCTGGGGATGGGATATTTGAGGGTTCAGGTTTTCCCATTTGCTCTTTTAGTGGCAGTTACATTTACAGAGGATTTTTGCCTTTATTTATTATTAGTTTGCATTTGAATCTTTTATTTTCTCCTCCCCCCCCCTTTTTTTTTTAAGCCCAGGATGCTTTATGTTCATTATTCCTGCTAATGGGTGTTGTTCTGCTGGCAGCCAGAGTGCATGCAGAGGAAAAAATAGATGATCTGGTGGTGGTGAATTTTCACATCACTGCCCTACTTAGGAGCATTTTCTTTTTAATTAAATTATATTGAAACGAAAGGTTCACAGACTGTAGTACCAAGGAGGTGGTGTTGGTGGTAGTGGGGGAGTCACCAGCAGTATTTCATGACATCATGATTGAAAAGGGTGTAGTCCTTAAGGTGCAGTTGGGGGGGTGGAAATATGTACAGTATGTCCGTGGCACTGAATGCTGTGGTTATTTAGCAAATATGGATGGATGGGCTGGTGATTTTTTTTGTGGGTAGGGTCTGAAATAAAAGGAAAATAGAGGACATGTAGCAGAATTCATTTTGATTATGCTGTGTTTTTGTAGGAGGGATGGGGGGGAGGGGAGGTTATTTAATTATTTTTCTTAAAGCTTGTTTATGAAACTCGCCCCCAGCAGATTTTCCTGAATGGACAATGGTAAGAAATTTTAAAAAAGAGGAAACCGAGTGGAGGGAATTAGCAGAGAGCAGGTGCTTCTGCTCTACATGACATTAATTAGATCCCCTAAATGCATTCAAGATCTGGACTTACTGTTGCTTGCTTGGATATAGCATATTCACTTCAAGGGCAGGGCAGCATTAATTGGAAGAAAAAACCATAAAAAGAAGAACAAATGCTTTCCTTATTTAAATTTTTTTTAAAAATTATTTTTTAGTAACAGGTGCAATAAGCAATGGCATCTGGCAAATTCATTGGGTTGGAAGCCCCCCAGAAGTGAATTGAGACTTGCAGTTATAATTTTGGGAGGGGAAGATCAGCGATGGGGCGGGGGGGGTTCTTTGGGCATGTGGGTGTTAAGTGTTGTTCGTTATGGTGGGACAATAAAACATGAAGCATTGTGGTGTATTTTTTTTTTTTTATAACCCAGCCGAGCTTTGCCCATCTGTTGTCTAAAGGATTTAATAGGCGTTTCCATCCCCAGCTGCTGCCTCTGCTCTGCCTGCTTCCTCACTGCCCTGCGTGGCAGCAGCTCTGCAGTCCGCAATTTTCTTAGGGACCCAGTCAAAATCCAGATCTTTCTCTGTAAGAAGCAATGCTCTTCTGAGATGATTGATTATAAACCACCACCCCCCCCATCCTTCCTCTCCTCTTCACAACCCCATAGCAACCGCTCAGAGACATGGATGAAGATGACATTGTCTTCTAGTGAAAGTGACTTTTTTTTTTTTTTTTTAAAATCTCTTCAGTGCATCTGCTGTTAAAGGTAGCTCTCTCTCACTGATTTGGTTACTACCTTTATTCTTTGCATAGCTCAATGAGCCCTTACTTCTGCCATTGCATTCTTACTAAAATCTGTTCTGATGTTCTGACTGTGATAATGAAAATACAAAAAAAACTGCAGTGTATTGGTAATAAAACTGCCCTATTTCTGCTGGTAATCATTTCCTGGATACTCCAGGTGATCAAAGAGCTAGCTGTAAATGACAAATTCATTTTTGTCTTCATCACCATTTCCTTTTTTTCTCTCACCTTCTTGGCACCCCTCCCTTCCCTTTAAATACAATTGTGTCTGAGATTCTTGAAAATACAGCTATATTAATCTTCTGCTCCATGTCTCATAGCCTGACATTGTGGTCCTAAAGGGTTATCTGCAGCTTTGGTTATTTTTTTCCTCTCTGCTAATCTTCCTATGTTCCTCCTAAGTGATTAGAGTCATGGGGGTGGAGGGAGAAGAACGGATGTATTTAGAGGCTTGCTGCTGTTGGCCTCTGCAGTTATTCAACCAGCTGGACAAGGGTGAAAGTTTCCTTTTGCAGTTTTACTACATAACTGATCTTTATAGATAAGTCTGTTGTTTGCACACATGAATGCACGTATAATGTATAATGTGGGGTGTCATAGAAGCTGGAGGTGGGGGAAGAGGAAGAGAAATCTTAAAAGTAGCTGGTATCAGTCTGTGTCTTCCTTGCTGTGCCTGCCCTTGATTAACAGAATGAGGCACCGAGGAGAAATCTAGCTTGGTATTAAACATACATGGCTAAATATGGAAAGATGCCTTCTGGTCTTCTCGCATTTTCTGTGCTAATCACATTTGGGAGCATGCAGAATGCCACGAACAGTGTGTGGTGTGTAGCTAGTCCTCATCCCGCTTGTTTTGGAGGGTAAGCAGACAACCTGCAGCATTTTAGGGAGAGGACAACAAGCGCAGTATGAGGGCCTGATTCACTGTAGTATGTTGTTATGGTGTGTAACTATGAATTTGGGTTGCAGTGGCATATGGCTGAAGAAAATAGTGGTTGTAATCATTCTTTCAGAGCTTGACTTTAAAGATTGGAAGATTAGCCTTGGATCTTTTTTTTTTTTTTTTTCCAAGGCAATGGAGAAAAGTAAGCAAAAAAATCTGGCAAAATGAAATGATGAATAGAAAGGAAGTGTAAGTTGTGTTAGAAAGTCCTATTCATGTTGCAGTGATCTTTCTATCCATCATTTTTATTTTCAATAAAAAATTCTTGACTCTATGAAGTTATTTCAAATATGTAGATCTAGCTTTGCTTCCAGATACATTAATATTGTTTAAACATATTAATCACTCTTACCTGCTTTTAGTGAGATCAAAAGAAAGAGTTTTGGGGAAGGATTTTGGGTGCATGGTTCAGGGCAGACTTAGGGTGTCATGGAGGGAGAAATTAATAGTAAATAGAACTCTCGCTGACCTTGTGTCTGTGAAGTTGTCACATATTGCCACCTAAATAGCTGAAAAAAAGCATTTACTAACAGCAGCCTACTGGTCCCTATAAAGAAGTCCGGTTGTTGTATCTGGGACTTTAGTAGAACCTAGTGACATCTGACTGTGGGTTGGAAAAATGGACACAAAGAAAAGCCTTTGGTTAAATTGGTGGCTAACAGCAGTTGTTGAAGTGTTGATTTAAATTCAAAATCAGCTATGTGAAATTTGTTCTGAGTGGCCTGTGCTGGTAAATCAAGCTTTCTGAGGATGACTGATGCCATGAGAGAGAGGACCAGGACCTCGTAGTTTGAGAAGCTGGAGAAGGGCTACACAGGGCAGTGCTGAAAATGTCTGTGCTTAGCTCCTTACTGGCAGTGGGAATGATAGGGGAATGAAGGAATTTTTTCTTTTTTTAATAATGCAACATACAGGTTTAATGTATAATTTGAGTCCTGTAGTAAGTTGGTTTGCTTTTGAAACAGGTGGAATTCAGAGCACCTCTTGTTGACTGCAGCTCAAGGAATAGATCATGGAATCTGCATTTGAAAGATTTTGCAAGAACTCAAGAAGCAGCATAATCCTACTTACTGTACTAAATGATTTTACAAACTGTCAGTGTAAGGGATCATTACCATACATAAATGGGTGTGTGGGGAAAGGTTGGTTTATCTAAATTTCATTGATACATTCTAATGCAATTATATGAGTTCTTCTTTGTTGTTAACAGTAACGAGCAAAGGCTGTGTGTCGTGTTATAGTAACACACATAGAAACTATGTGTTGAAAAATTCACACCTGGTCATGAAGTTCTGTTAATATTGGGTCAAGCAGAGGTTTTTCCCCATTTGCCACTAACTCTGCATGAAATCAGCCTCTTGTGTATTCTTAGCTTTATTTTTTTTTTTAACTACCATGAATATTTTTGTTCATGTGCTCCTATGGCCTCTTTAATCCCTGTTTTTATGTTTAAAATTCTTAAGAGTAATTTGGATTGACTGTAGTGAATATATATTAATTAGTGCAAAGATGAAGAGCTGAAGTGTTTCTTGTAAAGGTCTTAAAGCATTTCAGAGGGTTTTCTTGTTTTCATTTGACAGTCACTGTACTGGCTTCATCTGCATTGTTTGCAATGGCACCAATTTAACATCTAGTTGAAATTTCCAAACCGCTACTTTGTCTATAAGCAGTAAGAATTACCCTGTTCACTTTGAAATAAACTTAATGAAAAAATTTAATGTTGCTGATCCATTTTTTCTTGTTCTTTTCATTTTGTTTTAAGTCCAGTACTGCAGAAATTCAAGACAAAGAATACTGCTTGGAAATTACAAAACTTCAACCTTTGCAAAAAGTGCAGGAGGTCCATTTTCTCCATTGTATACCATATAACTTAGAGCTATTTTGGTGTGCAATATGCTCATTATTTATGAGCATCAGTGAGGTGTTCATTAGTATGCTGTTAGGTTATGTGAGAGCAGAAATAATTAAATGTATGTCTTAGAGAATTTACTAGCCTCTTATTCAGTGAGTGCTGAAACAGGATGCCTCATTATGGCCTGAACCACCTGTTACCATGACACTGGCAGAAACTGAAATTTGTTTATTTTTATACTTGTCTTTGTCAAATTTGGTTGATATTGAGAGCTTCAAATCTATTGAAGGAGTGTTTGGTAGACAATGTGATCTCAGAAGCCTGGTTTTCTTAGGTAAGTAGGGTAAACAGAGTATATACTTTTAATTCATACGGCTCTACATTCTTTTTCAGACACAGTGTGTTGGATCTAGAGAAAATCTGATGAGTACAGCTTTATTCTGTTTAGTTGTCTAGATAAATATGTTGTTATAGAGGTGTAAATCATTGTAGTTCCACCCCCCTTGGCCTTTTTAAACAAACAAGCAAGCAGACATGTATTGACGCGTTCATATTTATTTTTTACTTTCCTTAAAATGTTTCTTTCAGAACAATGAATCCATATCTTTTGTTATGGCAGTCTATAAAGACTGAAATGGTTAATTGGTAATTACAGAAATAAAATATTACAAGTAATATTGTGGGCAGTAGAGGTCTAAAGAATGAGATTTTGTCAAGAAATGTTATGTCGTAGTGACTTGAAAATTCATTAATTCTGAGTTTTGATAGATTTGGCTTTTCTTAACTTTAAGTACTTTTGATCTAGCTTTTCAGAAGTACTGTTTGCCTCCATTACTAACTGAAGTAAACTAGTATTACCGTGCTACATGTCTGAACTGCGAATTTCATGTATACCTCTTATGAATTTTTTTATTCAAGCATATTCCTGTTTGCTAACTATAATGACAATGATTTTTAGCTTCATCTTTCA
This sequence comes from Heliornis fulica, assembly GCA_013399135.1. Lineage (NCBI taxonomy): Eukaryota > Metazoa > Chordata > Aves > Gruiformes > Heliornithidae > Heliornis > Heliornis fulica. The sequence goes on along the minus strand of VXBZ01012544.1, from coordinate 496,728 downwards.
GGAAACTTTGTGGAGGCATGCCATTAGTCTTTTACAAAAATATCAGTAGAAAAATTATGAAAAATTATGATTTTTTAATGGTAGCAAGCTCTGACTAAGTTTTTTTTTATGAAGCACAGTAAGCTTTTTCACCCAAGCATTGCTAAAATTCATACACTGTCATATGAGCACGACTGCATGACTATTTATATACCTAGATTTCAGACATCAGCAGGAACTACAGAAACAGTGATTTCACAAACATACTTCTTTCACTGCTGAAGCACTTTTCTACTTTCTGTCACTGCTGTAATGTAATTTTGTGCTGCTACAGAGGGAAGGAATGCCTTAGAATGATGAGAGAGGTTAGAGAAATTAAAAAACTCAATAGAATTTACCTCTTGACATGATTACCTTCTTATCTCTAGAAAATCTGTGATCCCATGAGAAGAGCAAATGTGGCATTTTAAAGTGGTTTCTTAAAATTCTCTTTGCAAATGTAGTGGAATAGCCAGAGTGTATTTTGGATTTTTCTACCAAAAAGCAGTGTTCTAAGTCGAGCTGACTTCAGTAGGAAGATCATTAAACCCATGATAAATAGGTAAGGGTGGAAGTTTTTTGTTTGGTTTGGATTGTACTCTTAAAAAATATCTTGGGGTGGGGGGATGGGTGGGGAAAGCTTCTCACTTTTGTTTGAAACAAACCCAGGACATTTAGCAATACTAGTTAATAATGCTGTTCACTCTGTGTATGGAATATGAGGAGATTGCTCCATTGTCAGTTCATTCATAAACAGTACTGGTTTCTCCAAAACATCTATACTGTAGGGTAACATGAATAATTTGTTGTAAATGTTCTTAATGAACTTGAACCATCTCCACCTGTAGTGTGTGTAAATGCCAAGTGATTTCCTTTAGGTCTTTTCTTTTTTCAGATTTTCTAGCAAACTACTGTTTTATTTTTTTATCTCCCTTCCCCCACTCTACCTGGCTTATAGGTTGGTTGCACTTAAACCAATATTCAAAGATTTGAATTGTATTCTTGAATGTAATTTGTTGGATATATTGCATAAGTGTGTTACATTCTACTTGGATATTTGTGTGAGCAATTACAACATAAGTGTTTGCAAGTGGAAACTGAAAATTTAGTTTTCCTAGGCAATTTGGACATGATTTCCATAAGCACCCTTACCTGGAAGACGTGAAGTTTTCCAGAAAGGGTTTGTTTTGGGTTTTTTTTTGTTTGTTTGTTTGTTTTTTTTTTAAAAGGTGCACAAATGGGACCAAATCAAACTTGGCTAATTTCAAGTTCCTACTTTTAGAGCATATTAATAGTGTTCATCCAGTTCCATTTGACTTGTTCTACATTTAATTTTGAACAGGTATGTAACTGTTTCATTTCTTTAATTCTGTTTACAGACTAGACATATTGCTGATAAAATTCTGGTAAAAAACATGCAAAAAATCCATTCAGAAGTTTTATTCATAACTTTTGAAAATTGGATTTAAAGGGAATTTAGGTGAGACAGAGGAAATTATATTGGTTCTTTTCATAAAAATGTATTACTTGCTGTTGATGTAGCTGCAAGCAGTTTTTTTTCTCTTATTGCGTCGTTTGTGGCAGAGATGCCTATGAGATCATCGTTGTCCTGAGACTGTAAAAATAGGTATGTACTGTTTCCTCTGCAGTGAGCGTGGGATACAGTTTTTTAAAAGGTAATAAATTGAAGTGTATTTTGAGACTGAGTGTAAAGACCAATATGCCCAAAGAAGGAGGATGACTATGTTTAAATATAAACAAAATGCAGGTACATTCACTTACAAATGGTACATAGTCGTGCAGAGAGAGTAACCTTCAGGCTGGTGCAGGTAGCTGATGGACAGTTACTCAGTGCTGGAGTGGGTAGAACAGAGTTACTTGAGCTGTGAGTTCTCTGGTTTATTTTGAGAAAATTATTTTAGAATTTCCTGAAGTCCACAGAGATTATTGTCAACTGACATAAAGTAGCCTTAAACCTGTTCAAAGTAACTCTTTCACAAAGTTCTATAAGATGATCTCTCAGGTTTTGCACTTTGTGGCTGTGTTGAAGTTTCTGCCTTTCATTGTTTGTGTTCTGACTTCCTTGTGTAAAGATTATGGCATATCTAAGAGGAAAAGAATTATATTTTTAATTTTGTGTTCAAATAAAAATTTTTAATTTGGCATGGTAGAAGGGGTACAGTTAGATGGGGGATCATTTGTTCTGCAACTTACCACTGATAACAGACTGCCCTTTGTTTTCTTGTCTAGTATCTACCCATTAAAAATCAGTAATTTAATACTTAAGGAGTCTGGGTCGGGAGGAGGAATATGGATAACTTGAAGGTTAATGGCAAAAGGAGATTATTGCTGGTAAAAGCTTTGTGCCAAGATTTGCATCAACCAACAGTAAATGGGTTAATACAGTGTGCAGGGAGAATTAGAGAGAAACTAGCACCAAGTGGCTTAGGGTGTGCACATATTTCCTTCTTTCTTTTTCTTTTTTTATTTTAGTGTTTCAACACTATGTGGAAATTATAGGCATGATAATATTTACAGCAAAGTGCTTAACTTTGAGAAAATACTAAAAAAAAGATTGAAAACTGTTTTCAGGCATCCATTTAGTAAGTGCTCTTCTGGCTGCTCACATCTACTTGCAAAACAATGTACTCTATATCCTGAGGCTCTTGAAATTTTGATTTACTATCTTTTGCGTTATATGCTTAATGTGGGAGAAAAAAATCAACGTGATAATGTTTTGGATTTGGTTTGTTTTTTAATAATGTCTATCTTGCATATGTATTAAGCTCTGCTTTTTCAGTGTCATTCCTCTGTGTGTTCAGCCTTACATGCCATAAACTGACTGCCCTTTTAATTTAGCTATTAAAAGCACTATTGACCGGAACAAAAATAATGGAAGAGCTGGTCTCTAGGTGAAGCAAACTTGTCTGGACCAAAAAATAGTGTTAATTTTCTACTCTGTATCCAAACCCTGCCCTTAGAACATCAGTTTCAGTCTGCCAAATCTTGAGCAGCAGTCCTTCATCTGCAGATGAGAATGTACCAGGTCTTCATACTAACCCATCGGGAAATGTTGATGGAATTGTTTGGCTGTTTCACTTTTTCAATTATTTTATGTGTGGCTAGCAGTGTAAACACAAGATTTCTACACAGATGTTGTTCTTGAGAAAAGTGATTGTCTTGTTGCTTTTGTCCAGGATGAGGTACATTGTAGCCCAAGTTCATAATACTGTCTTATCTGCCTTATGGTAATATGATTTATGAGGAAGAGGGGCCAGTAGTAACATATTTGCAGCTAAACATTAGCTGGTGATTTTTTAGTGGATTTTTTTTTCTTTTTAATTTTGTTTTTAAAAGAAGAATGTCCTGCTCTGATAAGGTCTTAGCTAAACTAGCACGAAATGTTGCTAAGATTCCTGTTCTGTTGCATTTGAACTAAAGCACAAGTTAAAATACAGAAAGAAGACTTCAAAATCCAAATCATCATGGTATGAAATGCACTGTGTGGGCTGTTAAGAAATTTCTCATCTTTTGCTGACTATTTGCCATCTGAGGGTTATTTTACTCATCCTGCCAGCAATTCTCCCTGGGTAAGTTTCTTTCAGTGACTGCTGTGAGCTGTCCCAAAGATTACGGAATGGATTTGGCTCACTGATGTCTTTAGTAGAATCTCTTCATTCCTTCCAGTGATCTTTTCCAAAGCTCTCATCTTATTTTGAGGTTGTAAATGATGGGTAACTTGGCTGTCATATTGAGTTGACTTGTCAGCAGGTACAGGATTGGTCTGTTGTTTTCCTTTTGAAGTTCTGGTCAATAGGGTTGGTTTAGTTTAGTTTGGTGGGGTTTTGGGATGGGTTTTTTGTTTGTTTTGTTTTTATTGGGGTCTTCCTCGAGTTTGTATTTTAACTTCCACATTACCTTGCCTCTTCAAACTGGAAACTGATTCAAGGATTGGTGTTTTGGATATTTGTTTCTTTCAACAGCTGCTATCTTCTACAGAAAATTAATGAAGATTTTAGGAGGGTATTCTCAGAAAACTTCTGAGGATGTTACAGTTCCAAGACTGAGCCCCTTAATCATTTCACCTACTTTAAATAGCTTGATGGTTACTGCTAGAAGAGATGGTAGAAATAGGCTATTTTCCTAGATAGGGTAATAACCATGAATTAATGTTAGGGATTTTTTTTTAACTGTATGGTCACTGTAGACCGGAGAAAAAAAAAAAAAGGTACTTATGGGTGTTCCTCACACTTCCTCTAAAGATGCAATGTCTTTGAGGAACATAAAGCTGATGTACTGAGCATCCTTGCAGAATTGTTTTATCTTACATGTGTTTTGGCTTCCATATTTCCTCTGTCTTGCCTAGGTTGTGAACGGGAAGGAAAGGTAATTTGTAATATATTATCTGCATATAGTTCCTTTCATTCTCAAGCACTAATCTTAGTTGTGCCTTTGTGTGTGTATAGGAGGTTACATTTAAATATAGGAAGAATCTTCTCTATTGGGAGGGTGGGTTGAACCTGGCACAGATTGCCTAGAGCTGTTGTGAAGTCTCCAACCTTGCATATGTATTCAAAATCATGCTAGAGACAGCTTTGAGCAGCCTGCTCTAGTTGACTCTGCTTTGACCAGTGGTGTTGGAATAGATGATCTTCAGAGACTATGTCCAAACTCTTATGCTATTCTGAGTTATCCTGTGCAAATAAACCATAACTTGTTCAGTGAGCTTTAAAACTAAGGAACTTGGTCTCCTCCAGTTTTGTACCTCATATTGTCCTTCTGCGTGCTCTCTCTCTCTCTGTATCCTTGTTTCTTGGGCTAGGTGAAGACAGTGTTTGTGTCTCATCTGGAGCCATCTCTGTTGCTTATCCATTCTTTTTCTTTCTCTTGGAATATATTAAGGAATAAATCTTTCTATTGCAGGAGCAATAGTTTGAATCTCTTATTTTTGCAGGCACTTGGCACTTTCCATGAAATTTGTAGAATCTTAGGAATTTTCTTTGCTGTTTCGAACTTGGTTGAAACTTGTTTATATATGTGGTGATATGGAGAGAAATACAGACATCTAGCCAGAACATAAAAATTTTGTTTCCTAGGGTTTGTAGCATTAGGTAAAACCAAAGCTGTTCTAAACAGCGCAGCTTCTTTAATCAGCATTTGGCTTTGAAGGTCATGAGGTTAGTGGAAGATTCTTAACCAAGTGAGCTGTATTCCACCAAAATTAGGTGGAAAAATGGATGCTAAACCACACTGTGATTCCCTAATGCTGGGGGAATCCCCAGCCATCTTGACAGACTGGATTCCTGCCTAGTTTCTGCTGCTGGAGCAGTGCAAATCAGCGAGGATAGAAGCTAGTACTCAGTCCTTTCTGTTTGTGAGCTAAGCGGCGTGATTGGGGAGTGTGGGAAGAAGGGAGCTCTCTCTGTATTTCCTCCATGTATCCATTTTGGTACAGTGGCAGTATTTGAAGTAGTCCTTTCCTGCAGAAAGCAGAGGGGAAGACTGAGAGCTGTTTGTGTGTTTGCAATGCCTTTCTGTACAAAAATCGTCACTAAAGACAAAGCAAAGTATTATATTAGAAGTTGGCAATGACACAAGCGCTATAGCCCTGTTAAATGCGGGCATTTATTTTGTTGAAAAGACATGGCTATGAGTGGCACAGCTTTGAAGATTTGTATTACTTTGTGAGCACCAGCCTTAAACAGTTTCCCATTAGCTTTTTAAACTAGCTAAATCTATACTTTCCCCCAAACTTCTCATTCCTATAAATCAGTGAAGTTTTATTAAAATCAGTAGTCACCAACACCAAAGAGAGATCTGTCCTAGTGCTTCTGGGTTTGGTCTTGTGCTGCTTTTCTTCTAGGTCTGTGGTTTATTTCATTGCTCATATTTGTGAAAACATATCTCTTTTCCTTCTGGTTGTTTCCTGGTTGTGCTGAAGAAATTAGTTAGTCAAATTCTGCACTAAGTTACATCTGTGCAGTCCCAGTGACTTCAAGGCCTTGCTGAAGTTTATCTGAGAGCAGAGTTTGACCCATGAGCAAGCTTCTCATTGATGGCAGCAGAGGCAGACCTCTGGCAGTGTTCTATTTAAGAGCAGCCTAGGAATACATCTCCTCTGCAGTGAATACTCAAGCAAATTAGAGCACAAAGTGGAATGGCGCCGTAAGTGAATTCAATTCAGACTGAAAGTACAGGCCAAGCATTTTACAAATTACTATTTTTCATTCTTAAAGCAGAAGTCTGTCTGCTCAGCCAACAAACAAAGGCAAGCAAATGTTTTAATAATTTCAGCAGTAATTCTCTAGTATTCCCCACACACATATACTGAAATCACCTGACCAGGTTGTATTAAGCTCCAGGATGTATAAAATGTCCTTACCTTTATCATTGCTACATCTTTGGTAGGGAAAGCAACAGCCAGACTGCTAACATGGTTGGGACAGTTGCCATCTTGTAACCAGGTGGCTCTTCCTGCTCAGAGGAAATAATTAAAAAGTAGGTATGGCTTCTGGAACTCTCTTGTAATGCTGTGATCACCATTGTGCTTATCATTAAATCAGTTACAGCCAAGAACCTCTAGCTCCACCAATGCTTCTTTATTCTTAAGTGTTTTGTTGCCTCTGGCTCTGTGGAACCAGTTGGCATGTGGACTGCTTCTCAAGAATTCATAAAAAGATTGATTAGAATAGCGAACTTAACACTTTATTTACTGTTCAAGTGTCTACTTCTCTGCTGCAGATTTCTGAAGAGTCCACCAGAGGGTAGAAATCCATGTGTCATAGGCTTTTTCTCCTTAAAATGGTGGGACTTGAAAAAAATTGCAAAGCAGAAGCTTCTGATGAGAATTTGCCTACCTTGTAATTAGAGATGGAACTCTAGCACTGATGGGTAAAACTATGATCTGTGTGAGAGCTGGAGAAGTGTACCAGAGCAATTGAGAGCCTCACACTATGTAGAAATTCAGTCTTCCCCATCTTTGCTTCATTATTTGTACCAGTTGTGCCTTTTTTTTCCTCTTTTAATAAACTCTGCATCAGCTGTAAATCAATATGGTATGTCAGATGTGGGTAAGCTGAACATTTATATACATAATGTATTATACACTTGGTATGTGTATTATTTCTAGGTTGGATTTTTTTGTGTATGCAAAACACCAACTTTGTGCTTGATCCTGCGAAGTTCCTGCTCTGGTATGAAAGATTATTCTGTACTCTCAAGTCCTGTTGCAGTAAAATATCGGGTTCCTATTTAATGGAATTGCAGAATAGTTTCAGTTGGAAGTGACCTCAGAGATCGTCTAGTTCCAGACCCCTGCCATGGGCAGGGAGACCAGGCTGCCTAAAGCCCCATCCAACCTGGATTTGAAAACTTTCAGGAAGGAGGCGGCCACAATCTCCCTGGAAGTGTTCCAGTGCCTCACCACCCTCAGAGAAAAGAATTTCTTCCTAACATCTAAGATAAACTTACCTTCCTTCATCACAAAGCCTTGTCTTATCACCATTTGCCTTTGTAAGCAGTTCCACTCAAGCTTTCTTATAGGTTCCCTTTCGCATTGGAAGTCTGCTCTTTGTTGTTCCCTGAGCCTTCTCTTTTCCATGCTGAGCAAGCCCAGCTTTCTCAGGCTGCCTTCATAGGAGAGGGGCTCCATCCCTCTGATCATTTTTATGGCTCTCCTCTGGTCTTGATCCAACAGGTCCATTCTTCTTATGTACTGGGGCCCCCAAGCTGAACACGGACCCCCACAATCCAGGTGGGCTCTCATAAGAGTAGAGGAGGACAGAATCGCCTCCCTCAACCTCCTGGTCTTGTGGGTACTCTGGTGGTATCTCAAATTCCAGAGTCCTAGATGAACCATTTCTTAGGGAAGGAGTAGGAGATGTGTATAAAACAGGCTCTGTTCATGTTGTGCAGTTCTAAGGTACGCTCTTCAGAAACAGTAACGCTTCACTGGACCTGATGGACTCAGACGTTGACTTGCACTCTTGTAGTGAAGCCTTTGGCAAGTTAATTTATCTTTTTTTCTTTTTTCATTGGTGTTTTGTTGTAATATTTTTCAAGATGTCCTGCTATAAAACTAAGATAATGCTTGACTTCCCTTTTAGAACTGAAAGGATTAGCTGGCTAGTACAGGTAACTTTCAGAAATAAAAAACAGCATGGAAAGGCCTGTGATCCCCCTGTTATTTAGATCTAGATCTATTTATTTATTTATTTAGGCTATTTTTAATTTTTTACTCACTTCTTTTTATTTAACGTACCTCTGTGGATTTTCATCTCCTGAGGACAGACTGGACCACACAGCCTGATCTGTCCAGGTGATGACACCTTTTCATACTGTAATTGTTTTCCATAGCTTCTCTTTTTGTGTGCTGTAATATAGATACATAAATGCTGAAATCTCTGTGACTGCAATTTCAAATTGAAGTTGTTTTAACTATCTAATAAAATAGAAAAATTAATGTTCCCATTTTGATAATTTTTGGCTATGCTGACTTTTGCTTCTTTCCTTAGGGACGTTTGTTCATGATATCTCAAACAAGATGTCACTGAGTAAAACTGTGTTTGTGTGATGCTGTGTGTTCTACTTAGAAAAGATTTATAACTTGGTCACTTTTATTTATGCTCTTGTGGAGCTGGTAGAATTATACTGCAGTGTTAAAATGCAGCAGTTTCATTTTCATGCAGGTAGCAGCCCTCTGGTGGTCTGGGGTTTTTTCTTCCTTTTTTTTTTTTTGTTCATCTTTAGAAATTCTGACAGATTGATACAGAAGCTTTAAAAAATGCCTTAATTTAGTCTGCCACATAGTCCTGTATCTTCCCTTTCTAATCCTACCTTCTTACAACCCCTACTGAAATTTCTAAGTGGAATGTAAAAGGCAAAGCAAGGTTAAATGCACCCAGTTGATAATACCAACAGTCTTATTTGGCAAAGTGATATTTATCAAATGCTATTTCAGTAAATTTCAGCTTCCAGAACTATTGCCTGGAAAGGGTATAGGTTGGTGTGAAGTGGGTGGTGAGGCTAATGGGTTATTCTAAAGACTGGCTGAATTGTTAGGAATGCAGGCATTTCTGAGGAGGCTGATGATGAACTTGAAAATTGAAATATCAAATAAAATTTTTAAGGGATGACCTTAGAAGTCTGTTACATGGGCGTTAATGATAGTTATATTGCAAGTTACTGCCCGGAAGAACATATTTCAGAAAATGGGAAAGGAGACTCTTCTCTATGCCCTAGGAATGAAATTTAGCCTTTTGTAAGTATGAGACGTAGCTGTCACTTGAGTCCCACTTAAGACCTATTTTGAAGTGTTAGGTACTGGGAGGTAAAAATGGGAGTTCAGAAAGTAGATAAACTAAAATATTGCTTCTCACTATTTTTGAGTTGTCAAGCCAGAGTTACGTGCAAATGTGTTTGGTCTTTTTTTTTTTTTATTTATTATTAAAGCGGTGACAGGGATATGCTTGGCTTGTTCCCTTTCAAAGACTACCATAAATGTCAAAGTCACGTTTTATATGTAGCTGTTACTGCATAAATACCCTGTCTTTGTAGGAAGTCATACAGTCTGGTTGTGATTGAAGCCTGAAGTTGTAGTTTAAAAAAAAAGAAAGCAAGCTTTTAAATAACTGAAGTTGCACATAAGCAATAGTTTCTGCAGTTTCAGGTTTTAGATGAAATTATACCAGTTTAAATAATGTACTGATTTTTTACTCTGATGTTTGAAACCTAGTTTCTGTAAAGTGAAACATGAATTACTGACTATGTTTGGGTTTTTTGGTTTTTTTTTTGTTTTGTTTTAGAAAAGGCTGATGAGATTGGTAAACAAAACCCACTAGTATACAGAATGGATTCTATTTCTTCCTATAATAGATAGTGGTTGTAGTGTATAAGCCCTTCTCAGTATTAGGTTGAACTTGATACTATGGACAGCAGCTGCTTCAAACTAGTGTATAACTCTTTAGGTCCCTTACAAAATCACAGAACAGTCAGGGTTGGAAAGACACTCTGGGAATCTAGTCCAATGCCATTCCAAAGCAGGATAACCTAGAGCGGGTTGCACAGGATCATGTCCAGGTGGGTTTTTAATATCTCCGGAGAAGGAGACTCCACAGGCTCTCTGGGCAGCCTGTGCTGGTGCTCAGTCACCCTCAGAGCGAGGAAGTTTTTCCTCATACTGAGTTGGAACTTCCTGTGTTCCAGTGTGATATATTTGCTAACAGGTATCAAGAGACATTTACACCAGATAAGATATATAATGCAAAAGTATTGTTTCAGTCATGATACTTCTCGGGCGTAAGTCTTGACTCTTTTTGCCAGGTTTGCTTCAGTTATGAAGTCAGTAATGCATTTGTGTGGTTCAGGGTCAAATTCTGATCCCTGCAAAGAGCACCCCATGCACATAGCTTATGTATGAAAGTGATAGCATCCATTTTCTGACTTTCAGTTCTTGTTGTAAACATAAGATGAAAAGAAAGTAAAATGAAAGAGGGAAGCTGGAAAAAAGAAAATTCACCACCACTCTGCCTAGTTACCCTATTACTGACCTTGAAGTTGAAGCTTATTTGAGATTTTTCTCTGCTCTTAAGTTGTAAAGTAGTAAATTTGGGAGCAAATCCACTGCACTGAGTGGACGTGTGTTGGCATAAAACCAAGATTAATAAAGGGGTGATGTGGCATATTTAAATGTTAAAGACATTTGTCTTTAACATTTGACAAGCTTTTGTCACCTTAGAGCTATTCTAAACCTAAAAAAAATGGAAAATGGTAGTAGAGGTCATGACATCAACTGCTCTTGAGTAACCTGCAGTCTCCAAAATGTGATTTTGTTCTTGCTTATTCAGATTCCTGTTTGATATTTAAAACAGACAACGTTGTCTCACGTACTGCAGTAGGTTGCAGGTCACTTTTTGGAGGCAGAATAAAAATGGATTGCCTGCTCAGGCATGGTCTTGAAAAAGAAAGAGAAGACTTCAGACCTGCCCTTGGTATCCTTTTTCTTAAAACACTGTTCTGTCGTTCAGTGGAGAGGTTCACAAACTTTTAAACTAAATCCACAAAAACTGTAACAATGCAGGAGCAAGGATAGAGGAATTTACTTTTAAAAAACCCAAAACCCTGAATTTGCCATTTTGTCACAAGTCTATGGCAGTTCAAAGCTTTTTTAAATTTTTTTTTAAATAGTTACTAGACTGGGGATGAGGTGAAAGTGATTCATATTTCAAATAGAAATGCAAAGTGCCTCCCCCCTATCCTGATTATTCTGAATACTTCTTCAAGTGAAAATCTCAAATTATATTTGTTTCCAGCCTAAAAATGAATTCAAGTGGTTTTATGGCCACTGCTGAGGGTAGGGTTTTGAACTTGGTGAAACTTGGATTGATCCCAGTGTAGCTGTACATATATCTTAGGAGGCATTAAATCACCGAGACTTTATTCCCTAACCTTACAAAAAGCAGCTATGATTATAGTGTCAGTAGCCTGCTTCAAATGCACATTTCCTTTGATTTCCTGTTATTTTCTAACCTGCAGAGTACTGAGATTTGAAAGGAAAGTGTTTTAAAATTCACTTTCCCTCTTACTGGCTCTGTTATTGCTCCAGGATGCATTTGGTAATGTGACCTTTGCAGTCTTTGCCATCCTAACGTTTGTCCTGCTGTGAAGTTGCATAGACTCACCATTTCAGCATGTTTTGGAGGCTGTGTAACGTGAGCCAGTTCATATGCAAAATCGTATTTGTCAGTTTTAAACTGACACATAGTTGTCCTGGATTGTTTGGTTTCCCTTGGTTATAACATTTTTTACATGAGAGCCTAAACTCCTTGTTCATCAGATTTGTACCATTTGTATTTTCTTTAGAGATAGTTTTATTATAAAAATTCTCAAATAGTAATGGGTCAGATTGTGGTGCTACAGATTTTTTGTTTGTTTGGTTTGGTTTTGGTTTTTTTTTTCCTGTTGCATCTCCAGTGCTTCACTGACATTTATTTGGATTTATAGCAGTTTCATGCACCAGCGCAGTATAATGTCTTACTATGAACCTTATTGTCTTCCATGTGTAAGATCCACAAGAGTCAGTGAATGTGTGTTGCCAGAATGCCATTTTGAGTGAGAATATTTGGTAGTTGCTGGTGAATTGCATGTAGACTAAACTTCAGCTAAGACTAGAACATAAGGATTAAAGAGTATAGATATAACCAAATTGTATTTGATAGTTCTAAGCTGCACAAAAAAATCCCACCATACCACTGATGCATTCTCTTACTGTAAACTGTGATGCTTATTTAAAATGACATACACTGCTAAAGAGAAGCATTTAGTAATTGAAATGTAAGTGGGTGACTAAGAAGCAATATATATGTAGCAGTGGTGTGGTGTGTTTTGTTTTTTTTTCTTTCAATTTTGTTTCAAAAAAACCCCCATCTGGCTCTCATAGTAAAAACTATTGATAGTACTGGAAGTAACTCTTCTGGTTTTCTTATTTCTCTGATGTTATATTAAACCTTTATTCTTTGGTGTCAGCAAGTCAGTAGCATAGGATCTTCTTACTGCTCATGTGTATATTTGATTCCGTCCCCCCCGCCCTTCTTTCCCTGTGGCAACTTTGCTTGCTGGATGCATCTGGATTTAGCTTGATTCCAAGCCTTGCCAGCAGCACTGTAAAATCGAATTGTAGCATTTGAAAAAAATGCTCTATTGAAAAACTAGCTGGAGCAATCCAGACTTGGATTTCAGAGGGAATGGAGAGCTCATGATTCATGCCGCTTTGCAAGCTCAACACCATGGAATATGATTGACTGTAAACTCAGTTGCCATTGTGAAAAAACTGAAGGGTATTCAGTGTAATGACAGGCAATAAATGGGACACATGAGATCATGAAGAAGCCCAGATTCTGCCTCTCCACAGGCAAGTTGGTGCTTTTGTTTAAGCTGTTGTAAAAATGATGTGGTTCTGAGGCTAGATAGTCTTACTTTACATTTATGTTGCTACATAGAAAACAAAGTTTAATCATGTGTTACTACAGAAACAGCCTGAATTTGTATCCCATCACCTTAATTGGAGTTAGTTGTAGAAAGGTTGGGTTCTGTCATTATGGGCTGAATCCTCAACTAGTGCTGTTTGGTTGAGAGCCTTGGGCTCCATGCTGCTGGAATGATTTCTGGGTTTGACTTTAAATACAAAGGCAGAGACAATAAACTTTAAGTTTGGGCAAGGGTCTGGATGTAGAGAATGTTTGCAAAACCACAGTCCAACTCTGCATTTATGCAAACCCACATGTTATGAAAGGTTGGATGTCTAAAGATTTAGGTGTCACACCCTTTCCACAAAGAGGTGTGTATATTTATTTCTGCCTTTCAGTATTTTGGCTTTCAGTATTTTTACCTTTTTCTCCACTTTCTTTAAGTAAATTATCTCAATTTATAGCAGCTGTACTTCTATCTTGATATAATAGTCACAGCTTGGATATTGTCTCTGTTCTAAGCTATCCAGAGGTAGTTACAATTCTCTTAGAAAATTGACCTTTGGTCTTAAAATACTTATACTTGACCTCTAGTCCAGAAATTACTTTTTCCTCTCAAGAGATCTTGATAATAATCTGTATGACTAGGTTTATTTTATCTGTCTGTTGGCAGCAGGAGGTGGTAAGGAACAGGAGGTCACTAGTTCAATTCCTTGCTGGAGTTAAATCCTTGAGAAAATAAGGATAATCCTTCATTTGAGGTTTACTCAGTTGCTTCCTAGTACTTCATAATTTCTGCATTTCCTTTCCTCTTCCTTTGAAGACCTGCAGGCTGTTAATTTTGCATTAATAACCATTGGTAAATAGTAACAGTGGAAATGTACACAGTTAAAGAGTGATATCGTTAGTTACAGATAACACTTTAAATCTGGGGTCAAAGAATATTTGCATTTCAGGAGTATGTTTTTAGGAAAAGTGGGCCTTGTTTCAGAGCTGATCACAACTACATACTTTTCATCTGAGTAAGACGCAAAACTGCAAAGGGCCTTTTAGATCAATTTTGGATGTTGTCCAAAATCTCATGCTATTCGACACTGTCAAGCCCACACATCAGCCTAGTTGAACGTGGGGTGTGTGCTGCAGTTACTAGTCAAGCAATAGGGAAGGCTTCAGACTGCTGTGATGAGCCAGGCTGATACCTGAATTTGTGAATTTGAAAATGTCTTGGTTTTCTCTACATTGCTCTCAGTTTTAGACAGCTTTGTTCTTGATTGAAACAACAGGAGGTTTCTGATAAAGAGTGGTTTTGTATCAGACCAGTGTTCTCTTGTTACAGTATGGTGTAGTAGAGATTCAGTGGACAGTTTTAGAAATGTTGCAGCAGCAGACTTCAGAATCAGCAATAGGAAGAATATTTTTTTTCTCCAGTATCTTTGGTTAGTAATAGCCTTCTATCTGAATGTGTCCAAGTTTGTATTGGTTGTTTTTTATTCTAATATAGGTATATGAATGAATTCCCCAAATTCACCTGTAATTCAGATATAAGTGACTGTATATTGTACAAACCCCTAAATGAAAGAAAATGAACATCAAAATCTTTTTCTCCTTTTCCTTCCTTCTTCCTGTCAAACTTTGTTCCTTTTTACTTTGAGATAACACACATACTGGTATTAAGAGGCCATTCCTAACATATTGTTTCTATTCCTTTTATTCTATGTTTGCGTAACGTTATTTACTATGTCTCTTTTTGTGTAGGTCTTCAAAACTGGCAATCTGTATACTTTCATTCTACGCTGATCCAATCCTCATGTACTCACTGTTTATGCTGCTCATCTCTTAACATTACCTATTCCTGCAATCTATGTTCCAAGTCAGTATTTCAAGTGAGGGTGTATCGTTGACTTAAACATTGTCGTTATCTCATTCTCGAATATAATTTTCAATTTCATTGTTGAACTTTTTGTTGTCACTTTTGATTACCTCTGCACGCTGGGTTGATATTTTTATCATACTGCCCAGAGTAATGGTGTTGTCTTCAGTGACTTCAGATAACTTGTGAGTCAGAAGTATACATTGCTAGTTCACATTATTCCTTGTTATGCCCTGAATTTCATCTGGAGTCGTTCTTTCCATTTACTGAGCTTTGATTTTTCATTGTTTTAAGTGGGACTTAAGTGATAATACATCCGTCTAGTGCTAACCTACTGTGCAAGGGTAAATTTCACCCTTTATGAACTGATGCATACTGTCACATTAATCAGGGATGTACTGTGAATTTCCTAGGGCAATAGAAAGGATCAAATTTCCCTATTAACCCCTTCATATCTAAATTAAGTGATGATGCCATATCTGGAATGTGCATTGCAGACTTGATGTATCGTGATTCTGTTGATCTGTCTTAGTATGACCATAAGGAAAATACAAAAGTAGCAATCTGCAGGATACTTGAGAGATCTTGAGATTGAAAATGTCACAACTAGTGTATCCAGACGTTGTGATTTTTATGGGTTGGTTTTTCTTCTGTCCCTCCTTCTACTCATAATGTAGTTTTGAAAGCAAAGCAAGTCCATAAAGGTTCCCACAAAGCTTAACACATTAAGTGGAATTTTTAAGGAGTGACTGATTCATGCCCACCTACCCTTTTGTTTTTATTAAAATGAAAATCTATTTATTTACTGTTTCATTAAAGATTGTCTAGGTGGGTGAGAAAATGGCTGGACTCAAGCATAGAAGGTTCGATTTCTTTAGTTATCTCTGGTTTGTCACCTATAAACTTGGCAATGTTCCTTACACAAAGCACTTAGAAATTTGAGGATTTGGTGTTTTATAAAAGCTGGAGGCTGTTGTTTGGTTTTTTTTGTTTGTTTGTTTTTGGTTTTTTTTTTTTAAGTCTAGTGTATCATATTACAGTATTTGCTGGTGCCTGATTTGCCTTTCTGTTGGTCACCAAAAATACGGAAAAATTGTTAGACCAAATAAAATGTCACTCTTTAATATCCCCCATATAAGGGAGGAAAATGTAAAGCTATAAAGACTATTCTTCCTACATCCAAAAAATGCCCAAATGAAATAAAATGGAGTGTACAGAGTGTAGAATGTGAACAGATGGAAGATTTTTTTTTTTTTTAATCCCTGCAAGCTTATTACTATTATTTTGGTGCTTCTGGTTTGGGAAGAGAACTTGATGGGTTCAGTGATCACTGATTGCTGTAAAACTGGCAAACTGTGCCCAGCTGTTTGGTGGATGCTTGTCTGATCATGGAAACACTGCTTATGAAGTAGAGCAGGGAGAAAAAGAAAACATGCTTGTATGTTAGTGGATTTAGTTTTACACAGGAGCATCTGCTAAACATGAAGTTTTTTGTTTTGGGTTTGGTTTTTTTTTTTTTTTTTACTTAGCAATTTAGACTAAAATCCTTAGTTATTTAATGAGCAACCTCCTTTCTTCCCCATTTATTTTCATACCTACCTCACACAGATCCTGAAACTAGCACTTTTTGTAAACATGGTTTGGTCTATCCAGAATGGGCACCAGGTGAACACTGTTTACATTGTTTTGGTTTATTTATTAGTTTTAATTTTTTTAATCTTTCTGAAATTGCAGGGAGGGAGGAAAGAAACAGGACCTTTAAATGACAATCCACAGCTCCTATTAACTAGTGACAGATGCCTTCTGACATGACATTTTAAGGGTTTCAAGGCTCTTGAACAGAATATTTGTGGTTTGGGATGACCTTGCATATCAGAAGGTCTTTGTCTATTCTTCATGTGACTGAGTTAAACATTCTGGTTAAACAGCACAAAATTGGTAAATGCTGTGTCTGAGGCTTGTGCAGCCTCTTAATCCCCTTGTCATGTTTAGGAGGAAAATAAAAACAGATTTATCTTTCTAGAGTATAAGGAGAGAATGTTTCTGGAAAGAAATAGCTGTTTGTGTATGCTGCTTAGAACTGTCTACAGGCAATGCTGGTTTTTAACTCTAATCGGCAGAAACAGAACTGCAAGAAGTCTTCTATCAGATCAGTTCAGAACCTTGCAAACAAACTTCTGGACTCAATAAATCACTTAACTAGGAAAGCTTTAGACAGAAGTTTGTCTTGCTTGCAGTTACCTTTTTATATTAATTTTTACTTTTGATGCTAGATGGGGAGCCAAGTGAAAGTTGCATTTCAGTTTCCAAAATCAACATCTACAGCTTTCTAATACATGTCATGCTCATGTACTCCAACATCACAAACAATTACTGAGTGGGAATGGTTGTCATCAGAATTGAGTAGTATGATTTATATTCAGCGGTGGAGAACAGCAGCATCTGGATTATGTGCAAATGCTTAGGTATGGTGTTTTGTATCTAGAGATGTTGATCTTATTTTTTCAACTTTAAAGGGCGTGGTATTTAAAGTTATACATTCACTTATGAGATTGTGATACAACTTACAGCTATTTTCTAGTGTTGCACTGTGAGGTTTTTGTCCTGATCATGCTTCAGAGAAGGTGGTCTTCAATAGAGACTCTTGTGTTATTTCAGTCATGGTGATCTGCTTTTCCAAGCAAAGTTGTGCTGCCTCATTTTGTGATAGGGAAAGCCAGCTGAATCGGACCTTCTATTCAAGAATAACCTTTCTCTTGAAAACAGTTTGGTTATGATGATGCAAAGTGGGAAGTTAATGACTTCTAATTTTCTTTTCTTCTAGAAATTGCTCTTCGGTTCTCTTCTATACTCGGTCATGTGTTGGGGAATTATTTTGCATCTTTCATTTAAACTGGCTGCTGATCTGATCAGCTGTAGCATGTGATCTTAACATTCTGCTATTTGCATCTCTATGGTTTAGTGTTATAATCTGAAGAAGGAACTGGCTCTAACATTTATAATTTACAGTGGTGAAAAATACATGGAGTCTGGTTAAAAATGCTAGGTACTTAATTCTCTAGCTCTTGATGTGAGAAATTCTGTAAGAAATTATGGTTTGGACACCCGTACCTTTGTAGATCTTATCTATGAATGTATAGTCTTAGAACTGTACCAGAAGCCATACTGAATCTGCTGCTGTTTACGAATGCTGATAGGTGACACTCTCCCGACCAGTTAAGTTTTACACAAACGTGATTTGGCTTCTGTCTGTAAAGTATGCACGTAGACTGCTAGAGCAGATGCACCTTTCATAGAGGAGGGTTAATACAGCAAGAAGTTTCTGAGAATGATAGCCCTGCTCTTTGGTGTCAAAGTCTGCTAAATAACTTATAGGACTTCAAAGGTCATCTTCAGTTACATATAAATATGGGTTTTTTTTTGGTTTTTTGGGGGTTTTTTTGTCTTGATGTTTTGTACCACTTTAGAATCTCTACTCTTTTTAGTTCTCTTTTTGTTGCATAAATACTACTCACATTCCAGTGAAGTCGTCTTACTTCATGGCATTGTGAGTCTGATGGAGCCATCAGAATGCCCCTTCCAATTTCACACTTAACTCTCTGAAGGATCATTCTTTCTTTAGAAATACCATAGGACAAAACACAGACTTGCTGCTCATGTTGGTTCTGTTTTCTGAAGTCCATGGGAGCAACTGTAAAGCTTGTTGAATTGGACCCTTATCACCTCCTGTATTAGTAGTGTTTATTTGTTAGCATGGCAGGAGCTGGTGGAAGGCAAGTTGGTTTTATTTTGCACTTCAATATAATGATGGAGGAAGTCTATGAAGATTCCTAAAGACAAGTCACACTTGCATCCAGTTTGGATAGAAAATTGGGGAGAAATTTTGCTTTTCTCTGTATGTCACGGGTGAGGAGCAATAGCTGTCTTGAAAACAAAAAGCAAATATATGGGAAAAAATTATGTGAGGTTGAGAAATCATGCTTCCTGTGGTAGATATGGACTTTCTTACCTCTTTACCATTCTATACAACTTTTATTTTTGTGCTTCGCTCTAGATAGGAGCAAGCCATGTTGAAATTATAATACTGAAGTGTATTACAGCCCTGAGGCCAGTTCTCCCCTTTTCTGGATGTATATAGCCCTTTCTAAAGTAGTTGTTATTTGGTACTCTGGGAATATCGGGGACTAAGCAATTGGACTCCTGTTTTTAACTGGCTAAAGCACAGTTCTGTAATGTGTTTATAATAAAATTCTTATAAATTTATGCAATATATAGAAAAGTCATAGCAAATTGTATAGCAATGTACATAAGGGTAAGAGATCTCTGGTGTGAGGTGATAGTTTGTCTTCATAATTTCTCAGATCATTCTTGAGCATTTCCCATTTTCTCAACTCTTCAAGTAGCAGAGATCTAGAATTCATTAGGCTGAGATAAACATCTGATGATTATTGTTACTGTTTTCATATTATATAAATACCTTGGGAGCCACCCTCTTAGGGATTTTCATCCTAGCTGAGCAGTTGCTAACCTGAGAAATGCACATTCTGAATATTAAACTTCATGGATATTAAGTACTGCCAGAGGCCAAAAAAGTAATTAATTTTTTTTTATTCTTGCAAAACATATATGTATGTTAAAAAAACCAATGCCTTTGCATATTGACGCCATCCTCTACTAAATACAAATCCAATATCATTTTAAACTAGCTTTTTTCACTGACTCATTTCACATATTTTGATATTGAAAACATTATTGAAACAGGAGTGCCAGGAGTCTGAAAAAAATCATTTAGAAAATTGTACAAGTGTGCTAAATCCTTTGTTATGTCTTTGTCAAGCTATAAATATTATCATAAAACTTTCATTGAAGACATTACTTAGTAATAATTGTTTCCATATTGCATCATCTGTTCTTACTGCCCAACAGAACACAAGTTTTTTCACAGCTTTTCACTGTTTTTCGTAGGCAATGTATCCTTTAGTCAGATTCTGTCCATCTGTTGACTATACACAGAACAAATATGAGCATACATTTGTTATTAATGTTTAAGTGTATGAAGTGACACCATACATTATGGATTCTTAGCACAGTGATAGGATGCACTGCACTTGTTCAACTCTGATTTTTGCAGTGATATCCTGGAACCTAGGGAATTAACCCATGTATATAATTTTTTACTAGAGGAAACCTATGTGGGAGCAGTAAATCACCATTTCTGGAAAACAAAAGGAACTGTCCAGCATTTTCCAAGTTTAATGTATTAAAACACTGATAAACTTGAAGCGGCTTTTAATGTTGCTTTTCAATGCTTTAAAAACCTCACATCTATGAAGAGTTTTCCTATACATAGAGCATGTGTGTTCATTCACCTATCCCACTCATGTGCGTACCTGTAGTCTATAAGACAAATACTATTTGTAATAATATAATTCTAGCAGTTGAATTGCAAAAGTGATGCAAGCTTCTACTTCTGAATTTCCTCGTAAAACCTCCAAAAACTTATAAGTTTGTGAAAGAACACAAAATGAAGAACACTGGTTTGATAAGCTATGATTCATCTAGGTATTCAGAGTAAATGATAAAGAATTGTGTCTAAATTCTGTCATAGCTGAGAATATCAGTAAGGATGAGAAGAAAGGAGAGGGAGGCATATCAGATTATTGATTTGCTTGGTATTAAAAAAGTCTTCAAAATTTCAAAATTAATGAGACAAAAATCTTCCCTTCTCTGCAGCTGATTCTCATCAGCCAGTTATAAAAGAGCTATCATAGAAGAAGAGTGCATACCATTAGCAGTTGCATCAGAATGACTCTACAAAATAGCGCTTAAAGGTCTACTGACATCTTTCTGACAATCTCCTAAAGGTCTCAAAGCAGCTAGTTGCTGTGGTATATCAGGTCGTCATCAAACCTCTATCTGAATTGTGTAGCAGAAATGTCCTCACCTTGCAATTTGCTCTAAAGCAATAGTCTGCAAATAATGTATTAAGGGAATATATGCTTGTGTGAAGGTCATCTGAGCTCTGTGTTGAGCTGTGCAGTAGTGAGGATGATGTTTATTACTAAAACAGTCATATTTTATGATTGGATTTTTTTTTTTTTACAAACAAAATGATATTGACATCGCCACTGTGGAATAGGACTGGCTGGCAGGTCTACTTTGTGACTTTGGCTGTAACATAGTGTATTTCTGCTGAAAAACTTGTTCTCACTTGAGAATAGCTTTCAGTGGTATCTAATCTTGGGTGTTCCAAATTGTCCAACTAACAACTCTTCCATTATGGAGACATTAATTATTGTGTTATCTAGATTTTCACTTCTCTCAGTTTAATGACTGCTGTAGAGACTATGGGATGGAAGGACAAGGATAAAACAGTGGGGGCTGTTTTGCACTTCTGTAGCTATTGTGTTACATGCAGTTTATGTTCACTTGCAGTAAGTTACAGCTGCGTGAAAAGGTTGTCCGAGTGCTCAAAAACATGTGATGAGTTGTCATCCTGAATGGTTAAAGGCGGTTTTGGAAACTGGAATACTCTGTCCCTTCACACTTTACCTTGTCTGAGACAGGTGTCATGAAGTCAGCTGGAAAAGCAAAGTTTCCATTAGTGGTTTGTCAATTGCACCACATTCTCTGAAGCAGGATGAGCCCAGTTTTACTTCTCTTATGTTTTATGACTGATGAGTAGCTTGATATACACATTTTGATACTTGGTGTATTTTGAGACTAGCCTTCCAGTCATTCTGAATTGCATATTAAATGTATCTGAATTTTATATTAAATTTCCGTGTTATGAGTTCCACTGGAAATAATTGTTTTTTCTAACTCCTGCAGTAAAATGTTGGTTTATACCAAAGTGTTCTGAGAAGCAAATTGGGCTGCTTGTTTAAGGATGCCTTAGATAAGAGTTGTGAACATTAATGTCTTGATTAGTATGAGGATATTCTGTGAAGATAGGCAGCTGTACTTTGTTATTGTTGCCACCCACAGATTAGCCCAGTAGCCAGAACGACTGAGGGATCTTTGTTGTGTATTGCTGTTGGGTGCTGGTGAGAAGGTGGGAAACCACTGAAGTAGAGGACAGAGCGACCCACAGGTATAATTTTTGGTCAGTCACAACAATTTTTGATAGTTCTCAAACAATTTTTTTCCCTAGTAAATGGGCAGGGGGGGAGGGAAAGAGAAAAAGGTGACTGGAATGATGGTGACATTTGAAAGGGGAAGAGCCTTGTCAGACGCTTGACTTTGTACAGATAAGAAATATATTTTCTGATTGTATGTAAGGTTGGGAGAGGCTGCTGCACTGAGCAGATAAGAAGTGGGGTTACATCCTGGTTTATCTGCGAGGAGACGGACTGTTCCTGTCAGAGTTGTGGTGTATTTAATTTAGATTAAAAAGCCCTATGGGATTTACAGCTAATCATAAACAGTATAGATTAAGAAAAAACCCTCTGAAAAATGTAGTGAGATATAATATGTTGTATATAAATGGATGTAAGTAAGTACACATAAATATGTTTTACGTGAATTAAAGGTCATTCAGCTGTACTAGTGAAAGGCATTCTAATGTTTCTTATGTGAAATTAAATGTAGGTGTGTTAGGGGATCTTGCTGAATGCAGAGCAAGGCATGCCTTTTGGCTGTAGAGCTGGTCCCTGCATAGGCAGCATGCTTGATGGTGTGACTTCTTTCAGTGCCAGGCTGATCTGTGGTGGGAACTCGCCAGAAATCGAGGCTGCTCTAAATTACACCAGCCCTCAGTCACCCCTGGGCAGTATTTGGAATTCAGATGATAAATATCTTTGCTCTACATGTTGTTTGTTGCACTTGTGAAGGAGGTGATGATACTTGATATGGTCTTTAAGTTTTCATGTTTTAGCTTGTAGTGGCTGTGACAGTTGTTCAGTGAATTTATCAGAGTTCTAAAACATGTACCAGATGGGCAGTGGCAGTATGAATTTTTTTTTTCCTCTACCTGTGGTCTCTTTTGGCTTTTCTCACTCCTGGAAATTTCAGTGCTTTTTTCACAAAATATATCTGCCATGTTATAGGAACTATGACTACAATCTTTAGGCATCCTTAAACTGTCTTTCACCTTATTCAGCCAGCTACCTATAGCGTGAAGAAATGGCATTACAGAGTCGTGCTGGATAAACTTGCCCAGAACCTTAAGCACTTAGATCAAAACCCACCCAACCAATGCCAAGGCCTGTGCTGCTGTTCACTTGCTGCCATTATAATTATGCTCAGGTAGGCAGATACCTCCATCAAAACAGATGCAAGATATAAGTCTTATGTTGAGACTTGTTAGAAGTTAGACTCTGAACACATCTTGAATCTTGAAAGCAAAGAGCTACTTCTGATGATACCTCCTGCTGCATAGGTGTAGGTGTGAGAGAAACAAAGGGTTCAAAGGCACTGTACCTTTGGAGTGAGACCCGTTGTGCTATCCAGCTACTGTTCTGAGAAAGCTTCATGATAATTTTCTGTTGGCATGCTATGTGAAAGAAAATGGAGTGGTGTATGTGAATACAGTTTAAAATTATCTTTTTGCTTCATTTCCCTATTTGCATTTATTTTGTGATGTAATATCTTTTATCATACTCTCAGACAAAGGCTTAACTATATAGCAGTTGCTAGACTAATGAATCTGCACATGTTGAACTGTTGGAGCACAAGACACACCCCTACTTGAATAAAACATCAAAAGGTGAATAATTTTAGTCATACAGTGGGAGAACAGCAACTTTGCAAAAATCCTGAATATTGAAAAGTAAACAATTCAGAAACGGATCTTTGGAAGTTTTCAGAGAGCTGTCCCAGAAGAGTAATGGAATAACAGCAGCCTTTCAAACTTAGTAGTAAGACACTGATGTGAATTTCTAAATGCATGTTTCTGAGTTATGCCTTCCTTCCAATCCAAGCATGAAGATTCATTTTGTGCTTCCTTGGGTTCTGGACCCTGGGTTTTGAACCCTCCAAAGAATTGTCATGGAAGGAATCAGATGCCCGTTTGGAGTTTCACTGACTGTTTTGGGTGTGAGAGCCAGTCGTTTTGCTGAGACCTTAGTGTGGTTGTGTTCCTTAATGCTGCTGAATTGTTGTCCAGCACCATCTGCTTCCGCTGTGTTTCAGGAACATGGTATGGGGAACCAACTATGGTTCTTTGTAATTAAAAGAAAACCAACCCAAAACCTGCATTTTTATGTTATCATTAACATACTTCATAAACTTCCGATGTTGTTCTAGCCTAGAAATACTAATTTCTCTTGCAGAACTATTTTATAGCCTAAGTCACCATGCTTTTTTTTTTTAATCCCCGCTCATTATGCTGATCAGTTCAAACTTTGAGTTATCCTTTAAAATATTATGTATTTGGCTAATAAACCCTTAATCCATAAGAATTTATATATTTACCTTTGCCTTTTGTAGGAGTATAGTTTTTATTTTTTGTTTTTAAAGTAGTAAAAAGTTGGATAGTAAGCAGGATGGGTCACATGCTGGTGATGAAGGCAGCAAAATGTGCCTGTGAATTAAGATGTGAGATCCCTATCACACTGGCAAAGGTAGGATTGTCCCTTTTGTCCCTTGTACTGCATTTCACAAACACTCTTTCACTTTCTAATTATGTGGGTTGCTCTTTGGTTGAAGGAAGAGAGAAAAGGGCATCCTTTTTCCCTGCAATCTGCACTGTTGCTTGTTCCTTGGGACTCCACTAGTCAAAACAACGGGATTCATATGTTGACGACAGCTGAGAGACCAAAGTATGACCAGATGGCAAGGGGGAGCTGAGCTGTCTGTTTCTGCGAGCGATAGGCACATTATGGTTATTCTCTTCTGGGGACGAGGGGGTGGGAAGGAGGGGGAGGGGGAGAGGGAAAGAGGGAGATATTAGATAAACAGACTGTAGCCTGAATACATATGACAAGTGGGAGGAAAGCTTTGTTAAGCAAGAGCTGAAAACCTCTCTCAGAGCATTAAGCAGCACTGTTTGTGTGCTGGATTGAGCCAAACCAGAGGAAACCTGTAAAACTACTGTAAGGCCAGGGAGGTTCACCAGGCATCAGAGGTGCTTGAAAAAGTGATGCACTAAAAGGTTTTATTGTTTCCTTAGGTCAGCTGACTTTTTTTTTTTTTTAGTAGAAAGGAATGGTCATCTATCAGTGGATCTGTTTTCCTTTATGATGTTCAAGCTATGTTTATGAGTCAAAGTTGATTCATAGCTTCATTCTTCTAGACTTTTTGGTCAGCTTCATGTATAGGAGATGGCTTTATGGAGTTCTGGGTTTCCGCTGTTTGCACTGAACTCACTGGAAGTTCATTCTAGCCAGTGGTTTGCAGGTGGTGCTCAGCATGCTCTGCAATTAGGGAATGCATCCTTGATCTACATCACCCTGAGACTGGTCTGGAGACAGATGAACTCTGTGAAAAATTTTCCCCTTGACTATGTACAGATATGAATTATGTCTCATGGATAAAACTGAAGTAGAGTACTGGTTTAGTAGAGGATGGTTGGACTCGATCTCAAAGGTCTGTTCCAACCTAGTGATTCTGTGATACTTCTACTATAACTTCAGTTATAGTAGAGCTTTCAAGTCTTTCCTTACTGCTCTCTCTGGCTCAGTATCATAAGTTACAATGCTACTTTTTCTTTTTTCCTTAATTTTCTAACTGCTTGTGTGTAAATGAATAAGTAAAGCAATTGATATTTGTTACAGAAAAAAAGGAGAGGATTTTTATTATTTTGCTCCAAAGAGATTATAGATATCATTTATTTGAGAAGGGTTTGATTTTTGTTTCTATATGCTCATCATATGCTAGTAACTTTACTCCATCTTTTTGCCTCTCCTGATTTTTTATGCTTGTCTAATTTGCTGACCTTTGAGTAGTTTTTTTTTTTCTGAATATGATACAAAAGCAGCCTCATCCTATTGTTTTTCCAATGGACCACTTTGAAGTGCTCTGGTTTACATAGGAGGAAACAGATTTGCTGAGCTGTGGCTTCTAATACCACTACTCAATAGCCTCTTGGAATATTTAAATGTAGTCACCAGCTTGGCTTCCCTGCAGCTCCCTGGGTAGTTGCTTGTGACATTGATTTGTGGGAGTGAGCAGGTACAGAAAGCTGGTTTATAGAAGGAGTGGGTTAGCTAAAATTGCTTTTGGTCTGGTTCTGGTCACAATTATACAAAGACTTCAAGGGGTCTTTGCTACACAAAGTACAGGCAGAAAAATTAAAATTTTTATACTTGTACATACATAATGAAAGCCTTGAAAGAATTAAAGACCCAAACCAATACAATCACCACACAAAAAGCAAAGAGCAAAACACACCCCTTTAAAAAGAATAAAGCCAACAAAAGCCAGCCAAACAAACAAAAACCAAACACACACCCCACACACCCCCCAACCAAAAAATCTGAACCCTGAAACCAAAACCAAAAGCTACCAAAACAATTTAAACTCTTTTTGGAAAGATTCTGAGTATTGTATGCCAGTTTTCTATTCACTTCTTGGAAAACATTTTGCAGTTCCAGATGGGACACCAGCTTTTAGAACACTGTTATTTTAATTAGTGAACCAAAAAAAGAATTCTACTAATTACTGTTGCTTCTCGAGCTATGCAGAGGCCCCTTCCACTGTTTTATAGTAGTACAACATATATAGCTGTAATGTATTGGAGATTAACTTTTTTTATTTTTATACTAATTATAATAGCTGAACCAGAGATGCCAGTAAGTTGTGGGTTTTTTTCTCATCAGTCTCACTGATCAGATAACTTATGATCCTGTCTTTCTACAGAACTCCTACCCCATTGTCAGGTCTCATAAAAAGTTAAGTAAATTTAATTTAAATTTAAAAAAAAAAAGTGTATTGAAAAGCTGAATCTACAGCCTTAAAAGCTGAGTACAGAGAATGAATAACT
Source organism: Heliornis fulica (assembly GCA_013399135.1). Classification (NCBI taxonomy): domain Eukaryota; kingdom Metazoa; phylum Chordata; class Aves; order Gruiformes; family Heliornithidae; genus Heliornis; species Heliornis fulica. The sequence goes on along the minus strand of VXBZ01012544.1, from coordinate 469,955 downwards.
ATTTTTTCCCAAATTTGCTTTATTTTTAAAATGTCTGCAATTGCATTGGGATTTTTTCTTTATTGTAAATATGAATGCCTGTTAAAAATACTGTTTCATTTCTAATTATTTAATTATTCCTATGTTATTTAATGGAGGAAACCTGAGTTGTTAGATAAAAGTAAGGTTCAACAGTAGCTATAAAAGAAATGCTGTCAGTATTGAGATGTACCATGTTTATGTAATACAGAGGAACAAGGATACCAGGGAGAAGGCTGGAAGTTTCCTCTTCTACTACATGTAGAATCTATGGCTTTCAAATACTTATTTAGCCAGGAAAATGGACATGTTTTTAAAAAAAAATTTCTAGGTTAGCATGAACCTGTCACTCATGTGGGATCTGGAATTGTCAGTTCATCTTGCATGTTTGAGTTTGTTTTTTAAAGTGGGTAAGGGGTATTGTGATATATGGGTTTGGTCCTGAGGATTAAAAAATACTTTGTTTTTAAGCCAGAAAAGGTTAGTCAAATATACCTAAACCATTATGGTGACCATAAATTGTGTAATTACTTAGTCATTTGATGTTTGTCTGGGATTAAGTGGCATCTTTTGTAATTGGCTTTGTGAGGATCAGGACTGTGTCCATTCTAATTTCTGTTTTATCTATTACTAGTTTTGTGTTGATAACAGCAGATTACAATAAAAATTTGTCTGAGCTGGCAGGGAGGAATCTTAATACAAAGCTGTATTTAACCATTTAAGTTTGCTGACCGTGCAGCCATTCCAGTGTTCACGGTCTAATTGGGACTTCAGCATCCAAGCCAAGGAAGATTAGTAACTGGAATAAAGATCCAGAAAGTTAGATTCAGGGTTTTATTTTTCTCCCTGCTGTTAAACTACTCTGCCACTTTAAAAACCTTCAGGTACAGGAGTTAATATCATATCTCATTAATGTTCAATTTGATTGTCTTTTGAGAGCTTGTACCTAGAGTTAACTAAATGAAAATAATAGACCTTGAAAATTGTGTCTGATGTATCTCAGCATAAGTTTTCCATATGTATAAGAAAACTCTACTCAACTACTGCACCCATATGTTGGATTGCTAATGGGAAAATTGAAAAATGCTCTGTAATTATCAGAGGTGCCCAGTACTTATCTTACAAAAATGACAGAATACACCGTGAATCTCATCTCTGTGATTTTCCTCTTTTTGCTTTGCTTGTCTTGCTTTTTGAGTTTGCTGCCAAATACTGTTGAATGCCACAGTTTCCATACTGTTATAATCTGAGACTTCTCATCTTGTGAATAAACTGGCAGCTATTAGTGGCAGTGGAGATGTTTTTAATTTCAGCTCTTCGGTACAGCAGTAGAAGTTCTGGGCACTAACAACTACATGCTTGGGTCCATCCACATACTGAAATGAAAGACAGATTAACCCTAGCCCTGTTTTATAGTGATCAGTTTTCCATATAGAAATGTCAACCGTAATTGGTACTTAAAACAGTTCTTCATGATGGCTACTTCAATAAAAAGTGGTAGAATGAGATCAGTACTATGTGTCTAAAAGGTATTTTTGAGAAAAAAGGCAAGTTAGTAGAGCTAAATCAATGTTCCAAATGTAACCAGAGTACTGTAGTTGCTAGTATGTAGTGTACTGCTACATACTCACACCTTAATGTATTGCCAGTTGATCACGTGGATCACATATATCTCACATGAATACAAGTGTATGAGACTAATACTCAGTTCAGATAAGGATTTCCTGCTCTGTGCATGAATACTTACTCATTATATTTTCAGGTTCTTAATCTCAATTAATAATACACTAGGCATGTCTCTATAGCAACTTCTTCTTGAGGATCTCAAAGCGCTTTAGAAATGTTAATCATAGTTTCATAATAGCTCTCAGATAAAGTGCATATAATTATTCATATTTTGCAAGTGGGGAAACTAGAGAGACTGGACTGCTGAAAGATGTACAGAAATTGGTGATGGAATTAGGGACATTATCTGAGGATTTCATCTAAAGCCTATTTAAAGTGTTTGAATTGTGTCATAGATTTCTAGTTCCTTTGCAGTGTTGAAGCCACAAAACTGAGCATCCTTCCGTGATGAAGCAGGCTTGAATAAAAATCTGTTTTCCCATAAGATTTTTGGTTTACCTGCCCTTTAGACTACCTCACAGGTTTTCTGGGGAAAAAAAAAAACCAAAACCCAAACATTTTCATGGTTGCAGATTTTTATATTTCAAAAACCACTGGATGTTGGAGAATATCCATGTGGGAAGGGAAGGAGGACAGGTAATCATTGAACATTTTGAGCATTTGTTCCAACTGTGTGGACAAAACCAAGACCATTCTCAAACAGCTTCTCAGAAAGCTGATAGATTGCCTAAAGCTCTGTGTAATATCCTCAATTGATATCTTGGTAACTGTTGTACAGGAAGTGGTAGGAAATGAAGGCATCTTGCTGCTTTTTTTTTTTCCTTCCCCTAATGCACTCATATCTTTCTGCCATTTTATTTGAACTTTGTTTGCAATTAAAGCTATCTGGAGCATTGCACTTACGAAAAGCGTAGTTCTGTCTGAACTTCAGTTGCTCAGCTTTGCAGAAGCAGAGATAGATTGGGACAGGACAAAAAAAGTTATTATTGTGAATCCTCATTCAAGAAGCATGGAATTCTTTGTTTTCTGAACTGAAACATATTTAATTTTGTTTTTCTCCTTACCTTTTGCCTCCACCTCCCAGGGGCTTCCCAACAAACTAAAAACAACCATATGGATAAAAAACTCTTGACTATTTACTTGGAAGTAATATCTATGGTGACTAACTTCTAGTGCACAAGTACTATCTGTAGGCAAGACAAAAATGTTTCTTGTCTTTTCAACATTCTTTTACTCCCTACAGGAAAATCATGTTGGAAATCCAGCTTTTCTTTTGATTCTCTTGGGAGAACTACATTCAGGTTTCTGTCTCTTCTGCAAGCTGTGTTTGCTTAGGTTTCTCTATTGTTCTGCATCTTATCTTCTAGTCTGTAAAATGAAAGTAAATGAAGCTTCTTTCCTCTTGCTTGTCTGCTTTCTTAGTGACTAGAGGAAAGAAAACTTGATCTTGACTGAAGCTTTTATAATGTCACAACACAAATAATGATGAAATAGATGGAGGAAAATTACTCTTAAGAAATAAGGTAATGAATCCTTTATGGGTCATTTTGCACCTTGCACCAACCATGATGCTGGAGAGTTACAAATCACACCTTTGACCAAGTAGTGCACTGGTGTGCTTTTGTCTGCATGAGGAAGACAGGTTTTCTTCAATTTTGGATGCTTCAGAAGAGTTACCTAACTGTAAAAAGCTTCTTCCTTCCCTCCCCACTTCTCCCTATTTCTTTTGTCCAGTTCCTTTACTTGCTATTGAAGATGTAAGGTTACTGACAGCCAGAAAAATGGAAGGCAGAATTCTGCAGTTCATTTTTATGGCAGTCAGTGTAGATGTTTGTCCAAAGTTCCCAGAACAGCTTTGAGATGTAGAGCACAATGATAGGAGGTTTTATTTCAGCTCCCCAGAATGTAAGGAGAGCCAGTAAAAATGAAACCCAGCTCCTTTCTATATTGCAGCCTATAGGTGTCTGGAGAAACAGGAGGAGGGGTGAAACTTGAATATTTAGCAGGGAGTGGGGAAGTTGAATTAGCTTCAGTTGGTAGCTGCTAGCCATCAAGTGCCCTGTATTTTACAGAGTCACTGCTTTTCCAGATGTTTAAAAAAACCCCAGGACTTTTACCCTGTTATGTTTTTATAGAGCAGAGAGATTATTTTGCAGTGTGAACAAACAGGATGGATCAGTGCTGGAAAGGAACAGTTCAGTGCAATTGCGTACTGCTTAATCACACGCAATATTTAGTACCACAGTGTTTAGTACCACTGTGTTGAGAGTACAGCATTCAATTTATGTTGTTTACTCTATGCATTGGCATTTGAGAAGCTCTATCAGCCAGTATAACATTTTAGGATGTCAGTGCTGAAGATTTGCACCTTAATGTGTTTGAAGGTTACATGCCTTTGACTAGAATAGCTGCATGTAATTGCTGTCGCTTTAGCACTGGGTGTGTTACAGTGTTGGATCATACTAATCTCTTATGCTGCTCAGACAAGGTGATTGTGCCTGTGATAAAAATTTGTTGTCTCCTAGTGGTAAGTGAAAATTTGTAATGATAGTGACATCTGGGAAATGTCTGTTAGCTACCCTAGTATAAACAGCTGCTTCTGCCCTTCTATAACCCTATATAACCAATATATAACATGGGTTTCAAAATATCTCTTCCTGTCATATTGCTCCTGTTGCTTACAATATATTTGGTTAGTGTGCTAAACTTCATTACTTGGTCTTGGATGAGTATTTGGTGCAGGGCTTCTGTGACATCTCTGAAATACTCTCCTGTGATTCAGTGTAAGTTATATAGCTTTCTGCATGCCTCTTAGTTATGTGTTGGCTAGTTGCACAGAGGACAGAAAGGCAGTAGTGTTGCAAATACTGAATTTCTAAAAGTTTACTGAAAATTATTTAGAGGAAAGAAGCCAGGTTAGTGCTCCATTTAAAGAAAAACTTGTAGTGGAAGCTCGGCTTTTGCTAGGTACCAGAACATCTGTATATGATGTATCATGTATATGATAGGAGATCTGATATCTCCTTCACCTGGCTCAACTACAGAAAAATATGATGTGAACTTTCAGAAGCTGAAGAATCTGCTATGAACTGAGTAACTGCAGTGTCTTTACTTGTGCTGCTCACATAATGTACTTTTTAGCAAAGGGCAGGTAGACTAGCAGTTTGGTGTGATCCAGTAGACTGACCACCAGACCTGTCTCTACAAACATGTAGGCAGAGTTTTCCATGACAGCATTTGCTTAGCTTATTTGACTGTATCGTGTTGGATCTAAGAAGAATATGGTCCTTAGAAGGGTGCTGGGATTAGGTCTGTAAAACTGTCTGTAAAACAGCAAGAAGTGCAGTATATGATCTTCTTTCTACTTTACTGAAGGTTGGGAGTTGTGCCTGTTGGATAGTGTCCAAATGTAATTAATGTTTTTTTGGTGAATGAATATCAGTAATCACTCTTGGCTACAACACTTTCTTGTATTCAAACATGTTGTTTTCCACTGGAGATTTCTAAGAAACTATAGGGATAATTTACATATTTGGAGATTAGCAGGGAGGTTTTTTTAAAAAAAAGTCTCTTTCCACTTAATTTCTGACATCCTTTGGTAGTTGGTGTGTGCAGCTTCTGTTCTTGGCTAGCAACAGCAAAAGAAAAAAAATTAGAAAACAAAACACTACAGTTTCCCTACAATAATCAGGAAAAATAAATTCTCTATTAAGATCTTCCAAACATCAGTGTTGTGGTTGTAACTGTGGTCCTGTTGGGGTTTCCCACTGCTGCAGGTTTTTAGTTGTGCAGGTTTGCCAGTGTCTTCAAGACGTGCCACATGGAGCCTGGCTTCCTGTTGTGCTTTCAGATGGGAAGTAGCAATCAAACTTTGAAAGGCCAAAGAAAAGACATCTTCGTGGTTCCAAGTCAGCTGTGGAAGGCATAGTATGCAGATATATTTTGGCAGGAAACATATGAGATATGAAATCTATTTATTGCATATTCACTGTCAATTCTCACTGTGGTGGTTGGGCTTGTTCTTAAAAAAAACCCCAAAAACCAAACCAAAAAAAAAACCAAAAAAAAAAACCCCAACCCAAAACAGAAAAAAATCTTGAACAAATGAGGAGGGAAAAAAAAAGCCCTACCAAAACAGTTGTCTTGAAATTAATAACATTTCTCTTAGTACAGAACAGTGACACCATAAGGAAATATGGCTAAGGGATGTTTCTGATCACAAGGCTAGAAGTTTGCACTGGAATCAGGTAAAGTAGTTGACTTCTGTAACATTTGGGATGGGGAGATGGGATTTGCCTTTAAGCTGAAAGCTTGATTTTGGCCCATGAAACCAAATCATTTGTTAGAGCTGCCTTGTCTTTCAGGCTCAGGAATTTGTGCTATGTTTGAGGAAAGTGAATGTGTACTTAAGTTCTTGCTGATGCAAAATATTGTAATTTCTTTCCACTGAATAGGTTACACAGATGTGTTCTAGCACTATACTGGGCTTACAAGATCTTTACCCTGATCCAGTCATTAACATGGACAGACAGAACCAGGTATCCATTACAGGATAAGGCTTACAGACCAGCCTATGTATATGATTTTGTTTTTCTTCCCTCGGGCAAATTGTAGTTGACAAAACCTAGAACAAAATATTAAAGACTTTTTCATCTGTGTATGTGGCTGTGGGCAGATTCACAGAGCACATTATACAAATCCAGTGTTACTATATTCTTAGGAAGTGTTGCAAAACTTTTCTACCTTGTTAAAGCTTTTCTACCATCATAGTCTTGACAGGATCAGTTAAGTTAGCCCTCTAGCCTCTTTAATGAAAAGCACATATACTGCACGTATATCTGTTGCATCCTTGAAGTCTCAAAGAGATTTATGTTGCTAGCATTTACAGAAGAGACAGAATGTGTTCCGATGCTGAAATGATGGGTGACAGAATAAAAACAAGTATGGGAGATTGAGAATAATAACAGTGAATATGTGTTTCTAGCTCCATGTTCTGAATGGTAATCTGGCTGTTGTCAGATTGGACCATTAGCTGCCTTTAGTGTGGCAGTTCTTATGTCCCCAGAGAAGTCACCTAGTTGCTACATGCTTCTGCAGCCACAAAGTTTATTTTACTTTGTGCTCTCCATTCAGCAGCACCTTAAAACATCTACAGAAAAAAAATCAGCACTGTGTTTATGAGTAGACTTTAAAACAAAATAACTCATCAAACCTCTCTCTCTTTGCTCCTCGTTTTGAGAATAAAACCTGTGAAATTTCTTGCACTTCACCATGACTGGTCTGTGAAATTGGGTATCACTCTCCTTAGTTTACTGAAGACCACAATTATATGATCAGGCTGTGGAACCATAGATTTCTCAGGCATGGTAATTTTGTTTGGGAGTGATTTGTTTGGGTCGATGTGTGCACGAGGATGTGAAAGCTGCTTCATACTGAAGGTTTTCTCAGAAGTAGAAAGCCAACCAACCCTTTGATGTAACTTTTGTATGTAAATGATCTGAACACATGCATGTTAATTTTTCATGAGGGTGTGTATGTATGTGTAAAAAGTTACAATCTCAACTACAAATGTTCCCATTTGTTCCTACCAACCAGTTAAGTACTATTAGAAGATATAGTGAATGTAACCATGCATGTGTGTTCACAGGACCAATAGTACTTTTCCTTTAGTGATCTTAAAATATTTAGGCATAAAGAAGGTATTACTTAAGACCATTTTGCAGCTGTTAATGGGATCTTAGATGGTCTGAATCAATGGCTGATCCTGCAGAGAGCTGCAAAGCATTGGTGTGTTACTGAAGGTAGTTTCAGGTTACTGACTAATCTATACTGAAATAAAATGCCTGAATTGTCTGTGTAGTATATATAGATGTGAGGGACTCATTAAATACTTCAATCTAGTGATCTATTCCTGTTGCACCAGTTTACTTGCAAATATAATCTAGTCTAACCTGATGCACGTCACAGAGAGCAACTGCGGGAGACAGCCTCCACTGCCTGAATCTGTCTCCAGTTCTGATCTCTGTATCTCCTTCAGTGAGATGTGAACACAGGAGCCCTGCCTGCATCTTCCTATTCATATGCAAATTAAGATTTCTGTGTCGGTCACACAGTCAGACTTTAGTCACTGAATTGAAAAAGTGATGCATTTATCTAGTACAACTTGGCTTCATGTGAGTTTCTGGTAATTGCATTTCACACAAATAAAGGTAACTTTTCTGTGACCAAGTACTGCTCTGAAAGGTTTGTCTATCTTGCTATTCTGTCCAGGTGTTTATTCTTTAGTCAAGCATTGCTGTCATGTGTAGATCTGCTGGAGTTAGGTATTAAATAATTCGGGGGAGGAATATGATAGCATGTTATCTGGACCTCCATGTTTAGGAGATTTGAAGGGATTGTTATTTTGACTTTTTATGTATAGATGTTTACATTTTTTTAAGTGAAAATGGAGGAAAGGCTTTATTTGCTATAGAGGATTTAGACAAGTGCAGGCCTAGGTGTAAAAGCTTGCTTACAGCAGTTATAAGTGACCATGGAAAGCCACTGAGGTTCTGAGGTCTGTAATGTATAATGTAGAGATGGTGCTTTTAATGTCTAACCAGTAGAAATGAGATTTAACAACATTTCTGAAATTAATCACAGTCAATATGGAGCTCTCCAAAAGCAGTCCTTGAAACAGTGCTTGTGAATCTCTACAGGAGTTGTATTTCACTCTCTTAAAACATACCCTTTTTAACATTCTAATTATTAAAAAAACCAAAAAACAAATCAAACAAAAAAAAACAGACTAAGAAAAAGTCTGGTTTAAAAATGTCCACATAATGAGGAACTGTCTGAGGTTCTATCCCTGGCTTAGATAAGGGTATTGTGAACTGAGGACAGCAGGGAGTGGTGTGAAGAGGCATACACTGCAACTCTTGCAGCTTTTTGGGGTGATTTAAAATTTTTTCTGCTTTATTCATGGGGTTTTGTAAGCTACATTCTGGAGTTCTTGGCAGGGGGTAGGGACTGTGCTTCTATCCCCTATCCTTCAAGAAATAGAGAAGTTCTGTTTGAAATTCAGCTATGTTTAATAGTGTGTCTCTCTCTTCTTTTTCTTTTTTTTTTTTGTCTTCTAAGTAAGTAACATGTAAGGTGATGAGATGCCTTGAACAAAGCATGTCATATGTCTAATCTTTTAGTGTCTGGTGATGGGGAAAACAAAGAAATTTGTGCTGTAAATCTTAGAGTATCTAAAGACAAAGGTTTGGCAGTCCCATGTCTTTCATTCACTAGCATAACAAGAAAAAAATATAAATCATCACATCTTTCAAACGTGGTTTAACACCCTGTGTTGTTCAGTCCTTGGAAGGTAAATACTTCAGAAGTATGGAGGGGCTTTAACAAGATTTTTGGAATTATTATTGCCAGATTAATAGGGTGTTTTGGTTTGCTTTTTACAATATCTATCAGAGAATGAAAGACACAAAATATTTGGGAAAGGCAAGATTAAAGTAAATGGAAACAAGAGGTCAGTGCAGACATTGGAGTGTAAGTCATCACTTATGGGCCAACTGATGTGGAAGCAGAAATTTTAGTGCTGGATTTGATCTTTTTGGTAGCCTCTGAGGCCATGTCACAGAAGACATCTCTCTCCAGAAATGAGATGATTCTTGCTAGTGCTGTGCTGCAATGTTGCACAAAGGCTGTTTGACAAGGGAGCAGTTTCCTGAGATGCAAATCTGTAGGACGTGATCTCTTTTTGCTGTGACAGAAGTTGGCCTGTTCACAATTCTGGCATGGCATTGTAAATACTCAGTCTGAGGTAATTTGCCCCATCACTGATGAGGTCTCTTTTCTCTCTGCTTATCTGTTAGGGTAATACTGTTTCACACACCAAACTCGGTTGTTTCCCATTAGCTTGTAGTGAAGAGAAAGGATGGAGTGGAGGAGTAAGTATGTGTGTGCAGGTAATGTCCACTCTTTTCCTGCAGACCTAGTCTGTGCTATGGATGGTTGACTGCATGTGTGTTGAATCTGCAGTTTACTTCTGAGGAGGCAAACACGGTAATTTGTGCTGAATCTATTACAAAAAATAGGAGATCTTGAGGTATTCATCTGCGTGCTGAGTGACGTTCACTGTGGCTCTTCTGGAAAACCTTATGTTTGTAAGCTTGTGTAGTAACAGAACATTCAGATTAATTTAGTCTTGAGGCTCACAAATTGTGCAGACTTGTCCAATAAATGTAAATTAATTCACCCCCAGATCTAGAATCCTTATGTAAGAGATAAAAAGATCCATGTATCCATGTGATTACTCTACACCGTGTCATTATTTTATGTGGTCCTGCTTCTTTCTGAAATGTTGGAGCAATAGCGTGATTAAAACAACACTTAAATTTAAGTGGTGGCAGGGGAGAGGCCCAACGGGCATCTTTTTGCTTCTGATGTTGTTATTAAGTTTCCTTCTTTATCACCACAGAAAGATCCAAGGCCATTTGTACCATTCAACTGACACCAACTGAGTTGCATTTTGTCTTTCAGGTTCTGCTGTTGACTCGTCTGCTCCATACTGTATTTTTGCTTTACCCTAATCTCTTTTGGTAGGGAGGTAAGGAGGACATTGTGGTCAAGAAGGCATTGCTTCTTAGCTTAGAAATCCAGAGTCATCTAAGAAAACCTGAGACATGCTAATTATCTTCCTCATTTCCACCAGTGCCATATTTGATCACCTTACTCTGAGAGTAAGACAGGTAGCTTTGTACTCTCTTGTGGAAGGGGGAAAGCAGAAATGTCTTCAGTTTGAAAACTGATGAAGCATGACTATGCAAGACTCTGACCTTTCTCTATATTCATAGGAAGTTATCTCCAAGCACACTGGTTCTTTAAAAAAAAGCCCCAATGTTCCTTTAGGGTACGCGTAATTGTTGGAGTTTGTGGGTTTGCTGACAAAACCATTCTAAAACCAGAATCATCTGAATGATAACATTTTGAAAGGAAGAGGACTGAAATGCTTTTGAAGATTATGTACTTGGGCAGTCAAATAAATTAGGACACAAATTCCGGAATTTTTTTTTTTTCCTGTTAGTTGTGAATCCCTGTTGAGAGCAATATGCTAAATCTGGTTTCCAAGCAATATGCTGGTGTTGCTATTGTTCTGAAAGTTTTCTTAGAGTTTTGCAACCAGGATGTTACTGAGAGAAGTGTAATGAAAGGTGGGAATGTCTGTGTCATGTTGTCTGCTGGTGAAGTTGTTCTGGTCACGTAAAATAGATCTCAGGGTTCTGTTGTTCACTTGTGGATTCCCTTCATCCCCCACAAATTGTTTCAGTAATAAAGACCTATTGGAAAGTTACAGGCTGAAGAATTGGGAATTGTAGTGGAAATTAATATCTGATGGGAGAGAGCCAATTCAGAATCCTTAACATCCCCTGAGTAATAACTGAGGCACAAAAGCAGGTTTAGTCTTTAAATTTTAGTGACTCTTGTTTTAGCTAAACCTGTGAGATTAGGTTAAATTCTAAAGCCTGATCCATATCTTATTAGATTCAGTGGAGTGACTGGAGATCCAAAATGGTTTGGTTTTTGGATTAAACCTCTCCCATGATGAGAAAAGCTGATTAGTATATATTGTTCCAGAGAGGAGGTTTCCCTCTCTATTAGCCAGCAGGAGAACTTGGATTTGGAGTTGCAGACAGCTGACATTCAAGTGAACTCTAACAGGATTGTGCATTTTGTAGTGGTAATATATCTTTGCCTCCATGTAAATGTATCCTTAAAAAATTTCACACTGCTGTTCCCAGTTCTGTACTGCATCTTTACAATACCACGTAGTAATGGCATCAACCACATCATTCTTACTGTTAGTTAAACTTCAAAAGAGAGCCCAGAGTCTCAGTGAAAGTAAGTCTTTTGAAAGTTATGGATGTGGGGAATGTGAGTAATGGTTTATCATACAGGCTTACTAAAGCAAACAAATAACCTTGTTCCTCTGTGAATCCTCCCTTCTTCCCTTCACCAGATAACAATGCTTAAACTTTACATAAATAGCTGGAATACTGTGGAGGGCCTGATAAGAGGATTTCTTCGGCCATGCTGAGTCTCCCGTATATCACATATCTATTCCGTTATGTTGTGTGAAATGCTTATTGCAATTTCTTCCATTTAGTCTCCTATATACATTATCTGTAATGCGTAATGGAGTGTGTGTGTGTGTGTGTGTGTGTGAATGAAGGACAGTATCTCATAAAGCAAGAAAATGACTTGTAAGTTGCAAGCACTGGAGCCTTAATGGTATGATCACATTATGTTAGGAAAAAAATTCCCTAGTATTGCCCTTTATACTAAAGACCTTGATTTAATTTTCTGGTTTTAATCTTCCAAGTATTTAATCAAGCTATCCTATAAAAGAAATAGATGATGATGTGTAAGTAAGCTATAAGGTCTATATCATTAATTCTGTTTTAAAATCTGCCCATTTAAAGTAACATTATAAATTGCAGTGTGTTTGTTATGTGGGAAGCATCAAATTAGAAACTTTGAAGTAATATAACAATAATAGTAATAATAGTACCATTTTCACTCTTCAGGAGTTGTGTTCTAAATGTTGACATATGGAATGTAAGCATGTTTCCATTTTGCATGCTCCAGTTCACTGTATGTAGTTATTCTGAAGTTCTTGGGTAATTCCATAGCATTATTTGTAACAGGGAAGAGGGACTGTCCTGAGGTCTTGGCAAATACTGGTTGCGTTTGTGTGGTCTGCAAGGCTCTTATTTTCAGTCAAATTATAATGAGCAAATAGGTGTGAGAGAAGCTACATTAGGTTATCCAAGCAACACTGGAGGATTGCTATCTATGGTATACTATTTGAGATGTTTCTTTTGCTTATTTAAACTTTTTTTTTGTCCTACACTTGTTATTAATAATTTTGAATATTAGAACTTTGTTAATTTCCTCTGCAATTTATTTCTTTCCAAGACATTCTAGTTTTCTGCATTGCCACGTTCTTCGATTTTTTTCTACCTCTTGACTGTCACTTATACTTTCATTTACTGCAGGAAACAATTCCTTTCAATCACTGGTGCATATATTCTACTGTATTTCTAAATTTTTAAGCATTTATTTCTTCATTCACTATTAGCCAAGCTCTGGGTATCCGGTCTTTATCGTTTCATTTTAAACATCCGTGAAATAGTCCTTGCAAGAAGATACTATTTTCCATTATTGATATCCTTCGAGTTGTGCAAATATCTCCTTTGGGAATGGAGTGACTGGAACCAGATGAAAGACTCCAGGCAGAGTCAAGCATAAGCTCAACTGCACTGTGTTGCCAGCCTCTGTGGAACTTGCCACTCCAGGATGTGGTTCCATAGGTGGCACTAGGACTATGGTTGTGCCTCCTCCCCTCACAACCTGGCTTTGTGGCCTGAGGAAACAGCTTCGGGGGGCAACCAGACAGAGGCACCAGCTGGTACCAACAGCTGCAAAAGCGGCAGGGCAGAGCCTGGAGGGATGCAGAGCAGCCTGCGCTTCTGGCAAAGAGTGCGTTTGCTGCCCTGTGCTCACTGGTGATGTGCTCAACACTTACCTCAGTTTCATTTCAACTCTGCTGTCCTGTCTTCGCTCTCCTCCTATTGTATCACCTTATTCCAGGCTCCTCCCTTCCTTCCACTTTGTGGTTAGGTATCCTCTTCAAAGTAAACACATACACACATTACTCAAACTGTCCTCGTGATTAGGAGCACTTGCTGTGCCCTTTGTGTGTGTATCCAGCCTTCCCTAGTTCGTCCCTACTGTTTTCTGTTATACTTCAGGAGAGATCCCTTGGAAGTCTGTACTTGGAGAGGGCCTAGTACTGTAAACAGACACTGTAACCAGTTTTTAGTTAACCTTTAGGAACTGCAAGAATAAATACTAGTAGTGGTAACATTGAGGACCTGTCTCTGGTTTGTGGTTGCCTGATCTATGGGAGCCAAGAAATGTGGCATATAAATGTCTCAGCTGAGGATCTCACTTTCTGATTATCTCCTGAATACCTGCCTGCTTCCTTACCCCTTTCCTCCTTCTAGCTTACTTCTTACTTGACGGTTTTTGGCGCGTTGTTTCATCTTGAAAGCCCACTCTTTATAGGTGTCAGTGGACAACAGCCTTCTGTGGATTTTTGGTGAAACCTCTTGATTTTGCTTTTGTAATTGTGACAAAACTTCTGATTTCTGTCAAATCTGTCCTTTAAAATAAACAAACTATTTGTTGTATAATGTCATCTGTTATTAAATAGCTGCCAGGTGCTGCTTCACACACAATAATATTTCTGTTGTAGGTGACATTCGAAATGCCTATTGCATATGCAGCATTAAATTTTTAAAGAGTTTTAGACACTTGAAGAAGTGCTGTTTTTTATTTTTACTGGAATATACGTGCCTTCAGGTATGCCAAGAAGCATTGAAGTAGTGTTATATTTTGAATCATTTCAGGGTTCTGTTCTTGCTTGCTGAGGCTTCTTCTTAAAATAGCTGCAGTAACTTTAATGTTTCTAAGAAGTATTATCACATTATTGAACCTGTGGTATAAGTTCATAGAGACAAGATTTTTTTAAATTTTATTTTTTTTATCACTGAACATATTTATAGTACTGCAGGTATAATGCACTTGGGTAAAGGAAATTTAAGTTTTCTGGTGTGTATTTTTGTGTTGTCTCTCCCATGACCCCTACTTTGATACATGCAATTTCTCCTAAAAATAGTCCTGAATGATGCAGTCCCTTTTAGCTGTGGGAGGACCCTGTTATTTCAAGAGTACAATTTAGCTTACTGGATTTCCATGTGTTTACAAGACCACAGCAAGAAATGCACCACAGGACTAGCCTGCAGTGAAATTCTCCTATGCCTTCATTGCTTCAAATGGTATGTTTATATATTAAAATGTTCAGAAATAGTTCTGTAGTAACTGTTGAATGGAATTGCATAATCTTCACCTCTCTTTGGTTTGCATACAAAATTATCTCTGTTCTGTGTCCGTTTCTTTTAAAATAAAGAAGACTCTAATTGTGTGTGGAAAATGGAAGTTGCTACCTTTCCATCTCCTCCTGGGCATGATTCTGGGATTGTTAGGGTATGTGGTGCTTAAGCATGAATTCTTCAGAATTTTGTGGAAAATGAATACTGAACATGAATAAAAGTTGCAGTTCTTCACTTGAGGAGGTGTTTTTGGAACTCCCTCATTTTTAGTTTTGCTTTTAGAATACTACAGTTTTAACTCTCGTGTTTTTTTTAAATTAATATAACTGCAATACTGTATATACTGACACTGCCTGACATCTTAGTGCCTGCAGAAATGTTTGGGTGACTGCATTACTTAAAAGCCTACTGTAAGTATTGAAATGGAGAGATCCAGGGAAGTGAATGTGGCATAGTTTAGAAGGAGAGTAGGAGTATTGAGCTAAGCCAACTAGTACATATGAATTGAAACTAGTGCTTGTGTCTGGAGTGTGAAATATGACTCCGCTTCCTCAAGGCACGTTCTTAGCCATGGTTTCTCCTACTGTTTGTGACCCTTGCATTTGTGGTGTTCTGACACAGACCATTGGAGGGACAAGAGAACAACGCTCCACATACTTTTCTGGACATGCTTCTTTATGCATCATCCTTTCTTTTTTGTGCAGAAATTGAAGGAGCCAAGGTGGCAGCAGTTAGGCCGAAACTGTTCCTGGAAGTAAATTCTTTCCTACTGACCAGAGTTGCAATAAATTTGAAGACTTACATCGCTAACTATAATAAAAGGATTATAATGTGGTTGCCTTCTTTGCTGAACAGTTGATTGGTATCCAAAAGGGGGAAGAAATGGATGGTTTTGTTCCTCACTGTATTTATGTCATTTCTGGCCAGGAGTAGCCTGTTTAATTTCTTTCCTTGCTTGCATGGGCTGTCGAACTCCTTCAGTTCACCAGTGTATTACCCTCAGTGGCCTGCACTTCCATGGCAATTATGCTCTCTCACCCTGTTTGGGTTTGGAGTTGACCAGCAACGAGAAAGGAGAAAGCTATAGCCAATGACTGGTGTCAGTATAAGCCACCTTAAGAGGAAGAAAGTATTTTTTCACCTTGCAGTGATTGCTTTCCCACTGTAATTTAGAAATGTACAGTGTTAGGGAGGTGTTTGACAAACCAGTGTAGCTATTCTCCTGTATGGATAGAATCAGAAGTGCTTCTGTGCATGCAAACCTGTTTCAAGGGACTTAATCTACTGAGAGCCAAGTAAAGCGTGAAGCTCAGCAGGAGAAATTATGTTACTTCTATGTAAAAAACAAAACAAAAAAAAAAAACCACAAAAAAAACCCAAAACCAACCAAAAAACCAAAACCAAAAACCCTGAAAAAAACAGGATAGCTAAATTTTAAAAGGTAGCTGTTCTGCTTACAAACTGTGAGAAGTTTTTGAAATGGGAAGGAGAGTGAGTAGTGAAGTCAAGGAAAGAAGGGTTAGGAAGTAGTGATTATTGTACTCAACAGAGCAGATGTGACAATGTACACTTATATCTGACGAGAAGTGGGATTTTATGCTTTCTTGTCTTTAAGGTAGAGCAGTATAAACTCTCCTAGCATTAAATGAGCATTAGTTAAAAATGGATTAATGGATGTGTTTTAAGGCACGTTTCATGCAACACCAGTGTTTCATCTGCAAAGCTTGATCAAGTCTGGGCGCTCTCTCTCTGCACTGTGATAGAATTAAACCTCACCATGATGTGATTTCCACTGAACTATTGAACAAGAAGAACCAGAAAAGCCTCATCTTTTTATTTCAAAGCACAATCCTTTGGTCAGGCTGACCTACCTTTATAGTACCTTTAGAGCAGAATGGGGGAGAGTATCAAAAATGAAAGAAGACCAAAAAAAAAAGAGAAAAGGCAGAGGAGGGGGATTGAAAACATGTGGATTGAGGTAAAGACAGTTTAATAGGACAGAAAAGGAAGATTATGACAATAATGATTAAAAAATTATACAAAACAAGTGAGGAACAGCACAGTTGCTGGCTCACCAAAGTCAAGGCTCAGCAAGTTCCTGAACTGCCCTGCCTACTGTCCACATCCACCTCCCACCCCACCCCTCCCCAATATATACAAAGTATGATGTAATTTGTTATGGAGTATCCCTTTGGCCAGTTTTGGTCAGCTCTCCTGGCTGTACCCCTCACAGCTTCTTGGATGTCCCCTGCCTTCTCTATGGCATGCCAGCCTGAGAGGCTGAAAAGTTTGTTATTGCTTGGCAACAACTAAAACTACCAGTGTGTTGTCAACAGTATTTTCATTCTAAATCCAAAATGCATCACTACACCAGCTGCTAATAAGAAAACTAGCTCTGTCCCTGCTGGAATCAGGGCAGTGTGCTCTGCTATGCAGGCATCACACTTTACGCTGACATTCATACCAGCCACTTTTTTTTAGAAGGTCATTTTCACCACATCTGAGCCAGATGCTAGAATTGTATAAGGAGAAAGACAGAGGTATTTATCCATGTGTCTCTTACACTCTTATCTACATGAGAGAAATGGGGAAATTATAAATATACATATTTGTATATTAAAATACACACAGAGGCATACCAATTCTGAGTGCATTCACCTAACATAAAAAGCTTAAAGAAAACTTAGTATTTGGGAATTGCTCATTTATTTGTAAGTGAGGAAAGAGAATTTGGAGCTCTTGTAAAGCAAGAACTTCTGTATTTGCACTGAATAGAACTGTGAACATTAGAAATAGGTAAATGTATTTTACTACTTTCCTAAAGCCTTTTTCTTTTATGTTCCTAAATATTTTTAATTAAATACTGTTTTGAGGCACATGACTTAGTGAATAGTATGTGAAATTTGAGTGCAAACCAGCAAGTAATTTGGTATGTTTACAGACCCTCAACTTATTTTGTAAATAACAGGAAAGTAATAAAAAGGTGCTGCTTTGAACACATGAAATTGTTGGTGAGCAGCACATTTAAGAAGATTAAATCTATGCAGAGTAGAGAGATGTTTCAAAGCTGCTGTGCAATTAAAGTTTCTATCTATGAGTTTGGAGAACCTTGATTGGATATATTTATATATTGAAATGATACTTTCATAGTGGTAATAAGTGGGGAAGGACTGCTGGGTCTCACAATTAAGCGCTCTGGGAAAGAGGCAAAGGATACATATTCTGATGCATTGAGAGTGTCACAGTAAGTATGATAAAAATTTTATTTCTGTTGAGAAAAGTAGAGAATGAGTAATAGCATATTCAGGAGCAAACATCTGCAGAGTAGACAGTCAGAAAGTAGTGTTTTTCAAGAGGTAACTAAATCATCATCATTTGCTCTTCTTACTGGGGAGATGAGAACTGTGAGAGTGGGACTAAGCCTCTACTAGCTTGCTCCTTGGAGAGTAGAGTTCCTGAATGAGATGTGAATATGCCTAGTACTGATCCCAGGATATCCTCACAGTGACACAGCACTTTTAGTTTCTTTAGACTTGTTAATAAATTATATTTCATTCCCCCCTTTTAAGTGACAATGTTGTCTTCCTGGGTACACCCAGTTAATCTGCTGGACTTTGGAATCTTGCCCTGAGTCCAAGAAACTGGT
The DNA here is from genome assembly GCA_013399135.1 of Heliornis fulica. Taxonomy (NCBI): domain Eukaryota; kingdom Metazoa; phylum Chordata; class Aves; order Gruiformes; family Heliornithidae; genus Heliornis; species Heliornis fulica. Next base: position 451,727 of record VXBZ01012544.1, on the reverse strand, counting down.
GGATTTTTATTCTTTATATTTAAATACCATTATCAAAGGTTCAAGTCTTATTTCTGTGGTGCAAAACTGATTCACAGGCTTGCACTTTGTGAGGACTTAAGCCTAAGTGTGAGTATCTTGCTAAGAAATTGAGACTGTCCCATTGTTGTTTTCACAATAGCAAGGACCTGTTGTGTCAGATATGTGTTGTAATACCAGTAATGCAAGTTTATACCTTTTTCTGTTTTTACAAGCATATGTTATAGCTACTGTCTACACTAGGTTTAAAGTCTGACACTGAATTACAGAAGAAATTTAATGCAGTGAATTAGATACTCATGTGACTGACTCTACTCTCAAAAAAGGTTGACTCACCCTTGACATGGTGAGCTTCAGAAATTGATTCAGGTGCACAGAGAATTGATTTGAGAAGTCTCTCTGGCTTTACAAGACAGCAGTGAAAAGAAAGCTCAATAAAACGATGGTGTGAAAGTAATCTGTTGTAATAAGCAGTAGCCAAGATCAAGGAAATTGTAATAGGTGAAAATTCAAGGGACATTCTCATTTTGAACTTGTGTTTTAACAGATTAGGAAAACAGCATTGATAGTAAAGGGCATTTTAACAGTAGAAATTAATGTTATTTTATTTTTTCTTATTAGATTTTTTTCTCCTTTATGCTAGGTCTTTTAGAAAGATACTTAAGCCACACCAGCAAGAAAATTAAATTTCAGGCCTATTCTGTCTTTTGTTCTTCTTGTTCATCATATATTTTTTGTTGAAACATCTTCTGTCTCAGTTATGTTGGCAGTTCTTTTTCCAATGTCTAGGAAAGGATGCACACTAACAACTGCAAGTTTTTAACTTATGGGGTAATGTGATTTTCAATTTGCAGTAATTTTTAGTATCTCTGCTTGCTTACTGGATGTCAGTAGAAACAAAATCTGGAGATTATAGATAACTACTTGAGAGAGTTCCTGAACTAGAGTACTAAGCTTTAATATAGAAAAACCCCATCAAAAATCTACCTTCAAATAACAGAGAAATCCCTTTTTCAGTTAAATTTGAAGTCAAGTTTTACAGGGCAACAAGAAAATTTGTTACTATGGGAAATTGGAATAACTGAAAACTGTTGTGGCAAACTGTAGGTTTTATTCTATATTCTTCCTTAACCTGAATTGTGTAAGAGAACCTGACTTGTTCGCATGTCTTATGTGAATGCTTGGAGACTAATAGGACTTAAAAACTAAACAGAGATTTTATGAAAATATTTCCAACTCCAGGGAGCTGCACTTCCGAAGGCAACTCATGAAGTAGGAGCTGTTGATGTGCACTCCCTCTCCTTTCAGAGAAGACAATCAAGGCCCAAATGGGTAATTGCTGTGCAATATGGGCTGTTTCTGTAAGGAATTGAATGAATTAGAGACACATAAACAGATACTAGTCACTTCAGTCCACTGATTCCAGCATAGACAAAAATGCATATGACACTTTAGAGATGTAAACTTAATTGAAACTTAGAATAATGTATAAAAACGTTGGGCCTGACAAGTCTAGTACATTGATGAAGAGTTCTTATTGTTGTCTCTTTATCATCTGGATACATCATTCAGTTTTGTCACTTTCATAGACAACTTCTCTTTGGTTTTTAGCTGTCTCCTGGGATTGTTTTATGAACGGATTTTCTCCGCTGAGCATGCAAGCACACTTGTTAAGATTTGATATATGTAAGCCACATATTTTATTATGGTGGTTGTGCTCGTATGGGATTCTTATTGACTTTCTTGTGCTCTAGTCGATGATGAAGTGAAGCGATAATAAAGCATGTATGTGCCAGGTTTGTTTTCTTTACCACTGCTGTGACTTGGACAAACCATTGTAATTTTTTTTAGATATGCCGAGTGCAGTGGAGAAGCGATCTTTCTCTCACATGAAGCAATGTAGGATTGCAGCAGTAACTGCTGTTAGCTGCTGCATTTATCCTTTGTAGCTAACTTGTGTTCTGAGAATCCTCCTCACTTCATTTTTGCCTTTTACATCATACAAAGTCCTTTAAGATGTCTGTTCCTGTTTCTAGTGAAGCCAGTGCTAAAATTCATACTATCTGAAGGGAAGGTTAGAGACAACCATCTAAAATATATGCCATGAAAGTACAAAAGTATGTCAGAACACATTAGTTTTAACATGTGACAAAATGTTGTTTGTCTACTTAGTGATATTTCTAAAGAAGCCTTGTCATCATGATATTAGTATGGCAGCCTCTTGAGAATACTTTGCTTGGCATTGGAAACTTGTACTAGCCTGTCAGTGAAAAGTGTGTTTTAGCCATGCTTCAAAAACTAGAATACATGCAACTTAGTGCACAGAGGTAGTGTCCTATAGCATTTTATGCAGGTACAGTAAGGCAGAATTACCTTACAGGGTAAGGTAATTAACAGGGGATTGCTAGCTAGGGAATTGCCAAATTGTGCTGTCATAAAAGGTGCTGGGAATTAAACTTCTCAGTCCAGTGGTTACACATTTTCACCTGAAGATCATCAACTTCAGATTTGTGATGTGTGTGTATATATGAAATGCATTTGTGGTGAAATTGTAAACATCTGAACTGCAAAAAAGGAAAACTTTTCAGAGGACAGGGTTAAATAGGTTTAAGCAAAAGCTGAAAATAATGTGATCATTAATTCTTCATTTCCTGCTTTTCTGACATTTTGGTGATTCCAAATAAATTCCCTGGTTTGATGGAAAGCATCACTTTATTTCTATTTTTTTAATGTGATTTTAAAGTTGGAAACTCAGTATGTTGCATCATTTAGAAATACAGTCAAACAGGAGCTGGTGAAGTTCCATTGCGTAAATACGTATGTAAAGGAGGCTGGAGGTGTAATGGCCAGTCACCAAAGAGCATAAAGAGAAATGGTGAGGAGGAGAGGGGGGTGGGCTAAGATCATGAGATGAACTAGTATTTATTTGCATTCTCTGAGCAGATGCCTTATCTGGTGTCAAATAGCACGTTTCCATTAAAATAATACATAGCTAATTACCTAAAAATATTTTCAGATTTTAAAGAAAAAAAAGTCTAAATCTGGAAAAAGAAAAAATTAATTTGACTAATGGAAACTTGTATGTTGTCAAGAAAAACCAAACCCCATGAAGACAATGCATGGTGTATGTTACTATCTTCTTGAGGTTTGGGTCACTATCCTGAAACGCAGGTAATACAGCTGTGCGCCAGGTGAGTCAGTACTAGGGGCTGTCAAGTAGCAGAACGTTCTAAAAGCTGGGCTTTGCACTTCCAGCTTTTCTTCAACTTACATATTTTTTCTTTTTTTTTTTTTCTTGTATCTGAAACTTAAAAAAAAAAAAATTAGCAAGTCTTTATTTCCTAGTGAATAGAGATTGCATCTTTCCTCACAGGACTTGCTCAGGGTCAGTAACAACTTCTGTGAGAATGATTTATTGACTTCTTTCCTCTGACCAAAATTAAAACTGTCACCAAAGGGCCTGTAGTCCCTAGACACCAGCTTTGCCTTCTCAGTCAATCTGCCAGAAAGATGGCTTTAGTTACATGGCAATTAAAAGGCTTATTTCATGGTGAGTAACTAAAGGGTAGTGGAGGGCAGAGATAGAAAGGTTAGCACACTGAGGCAGTAGTAGTACAGAGCACTAATTCTGTGTGTACATATGTCTCTCCTTTACCACTATCTTCTGTTTATTTTTTGCTTCTTCTTTGTATTGGTGTTTGGGTTATTGAACCATCTTTGGGAACTTCGGAGGCTTTATGGAAAGGGTTAAGGTTACCTAAAAATGCTACAAGTTTATTTCATGGCATCTTCATGAGGGAGGGATCAAGGCCTCTGTGATCACAAACAATTTTACCATTCTTCATTGCCCTTTGTTTTCCCCTTCTAGCTGTTGGTTTAAGCCAAATTTGACAAGAAAGGTACCAGTGTTCACAGTGCAGGAGAGAGGTGCCCTTAGTGACCTGCTGAGAAAACAACCAGAGGTGTAACCTTTATTAGGTACTACAAATTACAAGTGAAGAAGGTCTGTTCTGAAAATTGTGACTTCAAGAAAAATTTAGGTTTCTACCTCATTGGAAACCAACTTGAACACAAGCCTGTAGGAAGCTTGAGTTTTATGGTCCTACTTGTTTTGCAATCAGCCAGCTGTATAACATCCCCGAAAAAGAGCAGTCCCTGTGGAAATTAGCACAGCATTTGTGTGACTATCAAAGGTATTTCATTAATACAGTTCTTGTAGTGGAACCAGGCTCATGCAGAATCAATGCATTAAGATTCCCTTTGTTTTGCCTTTATGGTGGCCTTGTAGAATTAACATCTACTCATGGTGTAATCTTCTGCACTGTAATAGACCAGGGAGGAAAGAATGCTTTTTGGATGGCTGGTTGAAATTACATGCTTTTCTTGCTGGTTAGTGGTTTGTTGTCTTGATGCTTGATGGCTGGTGTATCGTGTGATGGTCTCCAGGCCTTCAGGTCATACAGAACTGTCATTCTAGCAGCACTTAGTGAAATACATTAGGTACCCGGTGCTGGCGTTGTGAATCTTACCTTGTCTGGCTGCAGCAATGGATTGTATCTGGGAATTTTTCAGCAGACCTGAGTATATCCCTTTCTTATTGATAGGGCAGCCAGTTTTTAACTGACTTTGTTGAAGGACATTTGCTGATGTTTTCTTTTGGTTGTTTTTAGCCACAGCTTCCTTTTCCTCCTGACTTCCCGTGGCAAAGAACTGGCGTCAGAACTCAATACTGCAGTGGCACTGTAGGGATTGAAATGTGATTGAAGCCCTATTTTACTAGATTCACTGAGTGCATAAGTGTTGTTATTCCAAACAGATATTATAAAGAAAATAATAATAAATTTCATTGAATATGTTGATCACAAAGGATTAAATGACATCTCGGACTTGCTGATGGAACCTGTGACATAGCTGTACATTGAACTCCAGATTTCTGCATCTCTGTGCAGCGGTTTAATGACCGGATCCTACAATTATTTTATCAGGGAATCATTCATCATTGAAACACATTTGTCAGGCTAGCTTTACATGAACTAGAAAATAGATCTTTTTCTTACTCCATACTCCATCAAATATTTTTTTGGTGGAACTTACAGCCCAAGTATATTTGAGATTTATAGCAAATAACGAAGTTAGTATGAGTCTTCCAGGGCTTCTTAGTTTGTTTGTTGCTGGAGCAAATGGGTCCCATGTCAGAGTTGAAAGTAGTTCTGCCTGTCTGTGAATTCCACATGAGGTGGGCAAATATCCCTGAGGCCAGTTTGAGAACCAATTTAATTTAATGTGCATGCTGCTCTGAATTTGAAATAACTCTTACAAGCCACAAGCTTGCTTGATTGTATTTAATTTTTTTTTAAATGCACAACTTCCCACATCCACAGAATTTTAGTGGAGCGTCCACTTATTGCCCATTGATCAGATCACAGCAAACCTGTTATAAATAAAGTTCATGGTAGTGTCAAGGTAAATTAGAAGTGTTGGATAAAAATGTTAATAGTTTTGACATGCAGTATTGTCATTGAACCCAATTTGAGTTTTATGTACAACAAATAGTTTAAAAAAAAAAAAAAAAAGCCTTTGCTGAAGAGAGTGGCAGCCAGTCTTGCAGATTTTAGGCACCTTTTTGCTGAGAGGTGATTGCTTCATCCTGTCATGAGAATATCACTGTATAAAGTCTGTAGATAAAGGAGACTATGTTGTTAGACCTTAAATAACACCTAGAGTTAAAGTGCATGCAGGATATTTCCTATTTTATTGAAGCTGTTTAATATTTCTTAGTCCTTTGGGGAGTGGGAAATCTCCAATGTTTTTTTTTTTTTTGTCCTCCGGTGTACAGTACAAATGCCCCTCCCTGCCCTGGATGCATTCACTGTTCTGTATCCCCCATACATGCATGTTGTGGAAGAGGAGTTCTGGAGATGGCAGGGTGTTGAGTCTTGGGAATCCTGACCCGGCTAATAGGTTTCAGTTATATTAACATGTACTATACGTGTCCCTTAAATGTCAGGAATTCTTTGTTGTCACAGAATGTATGCATGTGCCTTCAAATAAGAATCCTCTCTAGGTCTTCTTTTATACTTAGCCACAAAAGAAGGCAAGGCTGGAGGTAAATTAAGGAGGAATTAAATGCCAATTCTGAACAAACCAGATCTAAAACCAAAACCAGAAAAGCTCTGCTTTGAATCTGAGTAAATGTACTGTTTCCCTTGTTAAGACTTTTGTAGCTTCTATAAACCCAAATCTACCCTGCTTGTCATTTCTCTGTAGCTTCTGTAATTGCAGCTTCACCCTTGGGTAAGATGCAAGGCAAAGTCTCTCAAAGGGACTATCAGACTTACTAATAAAGAGTTGTGCCATAAAGTTTCTTTTAAAATAAAGACCTTTGAAATTTATCCTGGAAGTGGACGATGATCATCTTAACTGGTTTCTTAATGAAATATGTTTCCCATTTATAAGTTTAGGGTTTCATCCAGACTCGTCAGACCTTAATTCAGTGGAAATATAATTTTGACTTCTTTGGACAGTGGATGTGACCTTTAGTGAATTTTCTGGTTTTATGAAGCTCATGCTTCCCTGAATTAATAAATGACAGAAGAGAGCAATGCCTGTAATTCGTTATAAATTTTACTCTGTAATGATCTATGTCAATGATAATCCTACAATGTAAAGGAGTGTTGGCAGCAAGCGATAAGAAATGTCAAGGAAAGGGCAGAAGCGGTGAAGGGATTTTAACATACTGGTATCATACTATGTCCTCTTTTTGATAAGCAGTAATGACAGTGGCTGTCAAAGCTGTCAGGGTACGGAAGGACCCTTCTTGAGATGTATCTCTGTTATCAACAGGCAAGGGAAAGTGTCTGCATGTGCCTATACATGCATATATGAAGGGACAGGGTTTGATCCCCTTTTTTCTGGATCAGAAGAAAACATGAAATGTTAAGTGATATTCTGATTTTCACTTCTAATTACTGTATTTCCATAAAGTCTTTGGTGCTCCGTGCATGGTCATTTCTTTTGCACCCGAGGTGTAGTATTAGGGAGCTCATGTAATTGTAGATAATTTTTGTATATATTATATAAACGTATGCCTGTTATAATCTATACCTGTGATATGTGTATTACACCAGAGGGATTTAACTTAACTGTAAAGACTTTCTAAGAAAGGAATGAAAAGACTTTGCTTTGAATGTCTTTCCAGTACTGCTGCAGTAGAATGTTTAACTTAACTGTAAAGACTTTCTAAGAAAGGAATGAAAAGACTTTGCTTTGAATGTCTTTCCAGTACTGCTGCAGTAGAATGTTCAGAATCAGATATCAGGTTTCCAAAGTCATCTAAGAGTGGGTGAGTTTTAGCATGGATGCACACTCAATAGCCTGTCTGTATTATGCCCCAGCTTCATGAGGCGCTCATTAATTGAGATATTGAAATATAACCAAGTGCCTGTAATTGCATTTAGCATGAGGCATTTGGTCAGCTGAGATAATAGAGGGATGGATTTGTTAAAATACCGAATTTTTTGATTGTGTGAATTTGCCAGTTCCCTACCAGATCCATGCTCTCTTTTAGTGAGTTTGTGTACTTTGCCCTCTGGTTCTGAGGATAATACTGAAATGTTTTCCACTGACATAACTCCACGGAAATGACAGAATTTGCAGGACTAGTTGTCTTTTATTTTTCAGTGATGTCATTGAAATGCTTGCTAATCTTGGACTTAAGCATGTAGTCACTAAGAGTTTAACTTCTGTTTCTGCCAACATGAATTTTGCCAGAGTAAGCAAATCTTAGAAGCACATAAGTAGCGTATGAGTAGGGATTTGTAGAGAATGAGATGAAAGCACCTAGACTGTGGGGAGAATTATTACTTCAGTTTTAAAAATAACTACAGGGAAAAAGCAGACGGAACATAGGACTGTTTTATTTTGCTATTGTGGTGACTCCAGTGGTGTACAATTGTTTGTTTCTTTGTTTTTTTTAAATATTAGAAATCAACTGATTGATAGGTTATCCAATCTTCTTACAAGTTGAGAACAGTATACATACAGCTTGGCAACAACACCCCTCTGAAACATTCTACTTTGATGGCTAATCAGTCATTTAATATCAAGCACCTTGTATGAATGGGCTCAGTTTTTTTCAGTGACTGCTGTGGCCTTTCCATTGTATCCTGGAGCCCTAGCCATAAGTCTGCTGTGAAAGAAGCAGAAGCTAAAGTATAATAATGGTTGTGCTGGTCTGGGTTGCTAAAGTGGCATCTTTAGATCTCAGATTACCAGATAGTTCCTAGGAAACCTGGAAATCTGTAATCTTTTTGAAATATCTCCCCTAGGTCAACTGTCTATTAATTCTGCTATTTGATAGCTGCTGAAATGGTGGTCCATATTTTAAATGGGAATTTTTCTGTCTCCACCTGTATTTTCTAGATGCCGTAACATGACAGTTTTGAGGAAGAGCCTGTAGAACTGACTGGCAGGGTTTATAGACTAGAATGCATGAGAGATTATGCTGTAGCTAAAACTTGTGTGATACTTGTTGTAGTCACTATTGTGGTTTGCCAGGTCCTTTGGGAAGTACAATTCCTATTTTTGTAGTAAAGACTGACTTTAACTCTTGTAAGCCAGAGGAAATACAAATGTGGAGAATCACAGTGGCAACCCTTAGTGCAAGAGGGTGACTTAACAGTTGTTTAATATGACTTTTAAAAAAACATAGGACAACCAATGAAATAGGACTTAATTCTGTGATGACTTCCCTGCACATTTCTTTATCTTTCTGGACGATTGTTTGGCGAGCTGCCCTCCAAAGTCGAATCACTCAGGCTGTGAAGTGCCAAGTGCCATGTTCACATTGCAATAACCTGGAAGGCACAGGGAGTGGAGAGAGTTCCTCCACATCTCCTTTTCTGTAGATTAAAACTGCACCGGCAAAGCAAGGATTCCTGCTGCTTATTTTGTAGCATAGCCAGCCATCTTCTACTTGCTGAAACACAAACAGCTGCTGCACATCCAGGGTATTCGTACTCCTGCTGCTGCTTAACAATATAGCACACTCTGAAAAAGCTTGAAGAAGTGTTTAAGGCTCCTTCAGGTAGCCCTCCTTCCTGTGTTTACATGACCCATGTTCATTGAGATGAAGATCCCCACGTTAATTGTGTGAAGGGTTTGGGGCCTTGCTAACCGTTAGGAGTAGGAGACATGTTTATGGATGGTGCTTGGCTGCCTAGTTCAGAATGTTGTTGCATCCCAAATCAGCAGTCCAAAGTGTCTGGAGTGCATTTTGCTTCTCTTTATATGCAGCTGTATGTATTTAATGAAACCAGATCGTACAAAGGTTTCTTGGCACTGCAGAGACTGGTGGAGCAGAAGGCTTTTGTCTATGGAGTCTGGCCTTGCTGCTGCTGGTGATGTAGGTGCTGTAAAAAAGGAATAGGTGCCTCTAGTCCTGCAGGCACTAGAAAGAAATTTTAGAGGCAAAGCTCTAAAATAATGCTGACATAAGTAGATAATTTTAGAGGTGGTAACTAAAGTATGTTTAGCAAGAAACAGCTATTAAAGCTGAAAATATCTGATTGAAAAGGTGTTTGGTGAACTAAGGACATGCGCTGGAGGTGATGAATCAGAAGGGATCGCCTATCATTTGGAGCACAGCTTCTGAGTCCTTGAGTCATGATTTTTATTTACCTACAACTTAATGTCGAATCCTTTATTTTCTGAAAGTCCATTCAAAGATCTTTGGTTTCATTCTTAAATCTTGGTTTCTGTTTGGGAACACAGTGGATACTTTATTGGTTATAAATCTCTTTGCAAGCACTAACACATGGTAACTCCCAAAAGGCAGTATCAAAGGTAGAAGCTTTAGAAGACCAAGTAAACAGCCTTTAACCATGAACTTCAGTTTCTTTTGCTGACAGAAACCTTCAGTTGGTATTTCTTCTGTGCTATGTAGCAACTATGCTGACACCTAAACTCTTGATCCTTAGGCCTGCAAAGTCAGGGCATCAGTGGTGTAGGTAGCACTGGGGCCTGAACTGGCGATTCCCTGCCTTACTGGAGGTGTCATCATGTCAGCCTGTGCTACAGGAAAAAATGTGGGCATACTCAACTTAGTTCTCAGTTGCTGAATAAAGGACTGTCTTTCTGTTTTGCATTCGTTTTGTGTTTATTGAAATCAGTATTGTATGCCTGTAGCTTGGTAAAGTAATGCTTCAGTTCTTTTAGTAATGGAAAACATCTATCTGAATCCATCATTTAGATTTTATTTAACAAACATTTCCTTCTCCTTCCACCCTTTTCCTTGAGTGGTTGTCACAGATGGTACCAGGCTAAGGATGAAGAAGAAATGTTAAGTTACTCAGTAGTCAGCCCGGGGCAGGTTAGTGAATGAAAATGTATGTGGGAAAAAAAAAGAAGTTACACCAACACTCTCTAGATTATTAAAATAACAGGTTTTATCAGGCTGCGTATGACTACACTGGTGTTTGTATAAATATCTGTGTTTGAGAGGGATGAGTGGTGGCTGCTGTATTCCCATATCTGTTCATTAACTCATTACAGCTTTACGTGGCTTTAGTTCCAGTGCTGGTTGTGGTATTCCTATGTGGTATATGGGAGAAAAACAGGCAAGCACAAACACTCCTTAACACTCGGCTCCTGCAGCCCTAGCATAAGGAGAAGGAAGAGTGTTTACAGCCTATATTGTGGTTTATGACATAATTTGTTAAAGAAACAAGATTTTCTTGCTCTCTGTCTGATAGATGGGCCAGATAAATGAGAAAGATAATAGGTCATTGTTTCCTACTCTTTGAATGACATTTCTCTATTGTCTTAAAGCCTCAGTGGAGTGAAATTAACACAGTGGGCTTTGTTGAAACAAAAGCACTTGTGCCCCTTGTCACCAAGAGAGCTACAGTGGAAATGCTAATTTGATATCTCTAAAAGTGTTTGAGGTGGAAGGAAATGGGCAAAATATAAGATTCTCAGCATCAGCTATTTGCAATCTTTGGTTTTCTGTCCTGGGTGAACAGCCTGTTTCACAGGAACATCAATTTTTGTGCCTTGTCATTTCACCAATTGCATCATGCAGGCTGATTTCAAATGCCTTAAAGAGTAACCATAGTAACTGCAGGTCATTTAAATAAGCTGAAAGAAAAGGAATTCCCTCCCTCATAAAACCCTTCACTCAAACGGTCTCCAAAGGTACAGCAAGGTTCAGATTCTCCTCTGCTGCAAACTGGCATTGCTCCACTGGGTTTTAGTAAGGTTCTGTGGATTTGCACAGGTTGATCTGGTTCTAAGGGTGTCTGCAGAGCAAATGGGCATAAGTGGGTGTAGCTTCCACAGGAAGACAAAGCTGGGACTGCTGGCACAAGGATAGATTTGTGTCTTTGTGTATGTGCCAGCCTGTGCGCAGGCAAGCATGGATATGCCTGCTCATTCCCTTCTCTGCTCCTGAAAAATACTATGTTTGTTATCTGACACAGAACTACTCTTGCTCCTGTGCTTTTATCAGTAAACTATTTCAAAGCCTCTGATTTTATTTTGTCAGGGTTTCTGTAGCCAGCTTAGGGTGGATTGTAAATCTAATCTTAAATTTTCTGAAGCAGAATTTTAGTGCAGTTGGGTAGGCCCAATTCCAAGTGCAACATGATACACTTGGCTATTGTTTAATATCACAATGTTATCCGTCCAAGCATGTGAACAGTAAGTCAGTTTTGAGATGTATTTTTGTTGTGACAATGAGAAAAATCTAATTTTTCTTCTAAACCTGAACGTACCCTTTACCTCCACAACTCTTAGATGTTGCCTGTTCCCTGTAATTACTAAACTGAAAATCGGGGTTCTGTATTGTTATGGAGGCCCCGAATGAGATTTATCCATACTTTTACTTATTGACTCATTGAGCAATTCTCCCAGATTCATGCGTACACTTATTTCAGTGAAACACAGTGCTGGTGGTTCTAAATGTCAGTGACTCTTGGATTTTCTTCTGTAGAGATCTCTTGATCTTTGCTCTGAATTTTAACAAATTGTTAACTTTTCTGAAAAAGACAAGGACCAAGCTAGGTGAAATTCAAGTAAGCAATCGCTCCTAGCCCCTAAGGTGAACATGCCAGTTTTAGCGGCTAAGTAGTGACTGGAAATTTTGGTGTCTGTGCAGGTTAAGAAAACTGTTTTATCTGCAAGAATACTTTGATTTTCTTGTTTGGCATATCAGTGGGAATTAAAAGCTATTCTAAATTTTTATACTATTTATAGATTTAATTGCAAAGAATATCTTCCAACATCTTTAATTCAAGGTTAGTGTTTAAATCTTGGTGCTTCTCAGTTACTGGACTTACAAAAAACAATTTACTAATAAGAAGTGATTAAAAAGACAATTTAACTACTGGTTATTAGAGGCTTATCATTTGGCCTTATTATAGTTTTCTGCCCTTTGGAGGCGTTCAGGCACTTTTTGAGGGGCTCACGCTTAAAACTTGTGACATCATCCATACCAAAATACGGACATTCTCATCCTTTGTTGGCCTAACCTGGAGACAGATTGCATGTTGACTGAATTGTTTCCTAGTCTCTTTTCTTTGAATTTGGTCACAACCAAAACGGTATGCATTTTTGTTTTATGCATTTTTGTTTTGCATAATTCTTTTACCAAAATTCTTCTAATGAACATTTCTTTAAACTCCTTCCGTAATCACACTTTCAGATATTTATTTTGCCCTTAAGTAGAGCTGTCTGCACCCCCTGACTCTTTTCTAGAGGGCTGTCACCAGCCCATAGTACCTTCTTGCAACAGTGGGATTTCTGCTAGCTCTTTGCCTTTAGTACAACTGCAGAGATCAATAGCCTCTGCGACGCATTGTGCTGAACAGGCATGCTTTGGAGTCATCCCAGGAAGAAGGGTGTAAAGCTCCCTGACCTTATGTAGACAGAAGAGGAAGTGAAGGTGACATTTATACCTCTTGGCAAGGAAGTGGGTATAAAAAGGAAAGGTAATATATCTTTGGGACATCTTTATCAACAGTTACAGAAACTCTGAATTAGGGCTTAATTTTTCCTGTGTGAAATAGTATTGTCATCTTTCTTGCTGTGTGGAGGTAGTGTTTCTCACCCCTTGTCGCTTCAGAATTTTGTTCAGTGTGTGATCAAGTTCTCCTTTTAGGTCTGTTGTTCCATGTATTAGAAATTTTTATCGTGTTAACTTTTTGCCATAACCCACTTGGAAAAAAAATTATTTCTATAGTTTCAAATTTTCAACTATGGGATATTACCAGCAGCACCTACTGAAATCAATCATGTTGTGTTCTGTTTTGTGGCAGTATAAAGATGGAATAATTTATCTTTAAGTAGGGTACATAAGCATAATTATTCAGTGCGGGGTTCTGTTGAGTCTTGTGTCCATCCATCCTGTCCCATTCTCCCCAGATTGATACCAGTGTTATCTAAAACCTCTGGGATTCTGTGGTCTGAATTACTGTGGGGAAAAAGTGAAGTAAACTAAACTAGCAGATCTGAACTTGGGTATGTATGGATTCTCTGAAATCTACAAATCGTGATCCACAGCCATCGATCTCAACAGATGATAGTGTTTTCCTGCTTTCAGTGTTCCCGTAGCAAGCAAAGAGAAGCTAGCAGAGTGCTATTTGGCACTTGGGGCAGCCTACAGTTAGTTATAGCCCAGACTGTTGTGTAAGCAGTGAAGATTGTAGGGGTTTGGAAGAGATTTCATTGTTGTGAGAAATAGAGAGAAAGTAACATTTCCCCTACTACACTTCATAGAAGGGTATTGCAAAGGATCGTTAATTTGAGAGCTGAGGCGATCCCCACTGGTGGAACCAAATTACTAGATAAAGGACTTTTTAGAGAAGAAAATATTTATGCAGTGGATTGCAATATAGATATACCATGCATATTTTGATAGAGAAATAAAACTATACATTTACAATTACAGTGTCTGATTTTATTTTTTTTACAGCAGTGATTGGCAAGTGTTAATAGGGTTGTAAATCCAAGATCTGCAGAATAGTATTGAGCCATCTGCTTGTGCCCCTGTAGGGCTGCTTGTAGCTGTGATGATGTGTTGCAAATACATCACTGCAACTCACGTTCTGTCAATCCTGTTGCATATCTTGGATCATCTTTTTAGTTCTTTTTCCTTTTGTTGCCTGCATGATGGTGGCAGGTGTGCAGGGTACACATGTGATTTTTGTGCAATTGGCTGTGCTGTAGGTAGTTGAAGCTACTACAATCAGCGATGTTTTTGGCTTTTCTTGGTATATAGCATGATAAAATGGGATGATGAAAGGCTGGCATGCACAATAAGCCAGATAAAATCTTTCTTAGAGAAATGCTGGTTTTCTTATTGTCATCATACTTGTATACTACATAAACTAATTGCAGGCTTAACTAATTATAAGGTAGAGTTCTTCAATATGGATACTATGCATACCACTCCACAGCAAATGTAAGTTCAGATATGAATCGCTGAAATTCTGTTCCCTTTTTTTGTCTGTGCCAAGGATCATGCTGTTGTGAAAAACCTAAGAAATAATGCTCTTTTCAGCCAGGGAGTGCTTATTGGTGAAGGTGCAGTTACAAAGTGATACTGCTGCAGTTCCTGTGAGAATGCTGGTTGGTACTGTTGATGACCTATGTTTCAGAGGGTAGGTTAAATGGGAATAACACTGAGGAGGTGACTGGGGTCAGCAATGCCATAGATAATGAGAGAAACAGGCAGCTGATATAAGGCCTCTATTTTTTGGTTGTTAATGTGATATACCATATAATCTAGATTGTTTTCATTGTTATATTGGAAAGATTTACAGTAACAAACAAAAAGACGGCATACTGGAGCATAGATTGAAAAGCTATTCTGAATTGCAGAGTGTGCAAGAATTTGGTCTTTTTTTGCCTACTTGTGTTTCTCCACTTAATGAAGATTTGGTCTGTAGTATCCCAAATGTATCTTGTGTTACTATCATTACTCATTCATAACAAACAGTATAAATGAGTAGTTGGAAAGCAAAAGGACTGTGGACAAGAGCAGGAAATTTCTTTTGGGATGATTCTTGTTATGCCTTCTATGTGCCTAAAATTACTCTAAAACAACAAAAAAATTGAAGTTGTTGGAAGTGGAGAGGGAATTGCAGTGGTAATAGCCAAATCTATTCAAGGTTGAACAGCAGATGATTTTTTTGAAGTGGATTTTAGTTTTAGGGGTTATTTCCAAAGCATACAGGACACATTCTTTTTACTTCTAAAGCTGGAAGGTGCTTTTCCTGTTTGTCAGTTGTATGTACAGTCTGAGATCCTGTCACATCTGTGTGGGGATTTATGTGGCAGGAAGGTTTGAATTCAAGTCATGTCTGTTTCGGATGTAGATGCAGTGCTCATGTCAGAGTTGCAGTGAATTTGAAAGGGTTATACTGGCAGAGTTTCACTATTTGTCTGATGAAGAAACTCTGCATGTTGCTGAGGTTTACCCTAGTTTCATGCAAAATTTTCAGGCTGGATCTTCCAGGCTAAAATTTTCAATTTTGTGTACTGAACTCAGTCTTGTTTTCTGTCAGAAAACTACTCTGATCTCTTCTTGCTTGATGTCTTGTTATATAAATTTAGTCAGTGAATCTGTGGACATCTCTTAGCTATCTCTTAAAAAACAAGGAAGGAATGGCTTTCATGGAATTCTTCTATTTTGAGGTATGCAGATACTGGGTAGGAAAAGAGATGATAATGATGAAGAGAGGCCAGGAAGGGACTTGAAACAGATGCTCAGAAGCCCTTGCAAGAAAGACAGGCAGTCCAGATTCCCAAATTTGCTTCTGAAAAGAGATAGGGTGGAGAAAATGTGCAGGATTTCATCTAGCTGTGTGGAATTGGTGCTGGTGGGATGACTAGCTAGTCCTGCAGGGAGGTATCATCTCCCTGAAGAGCTGCCCCATATCTCTATGTAGTCTGTTATTTCAGTGGGGTGTTTGAATACAGCCAGCATTTAGATGCAGCTCAGAATAACTTCCCATATCTCTGTGCTCGCTTTGGCACATAGAGTGACATGGTGGCCATAATCCGCTATTAGTGATCTTGCCAACCATTTGCTGCAGCAGTAGATACTGATGTCACAACTAGAAGATTATGACCTCTTAGGAGATCTGGCAGGAGAGAAAAGGCTACGTTAATAGGGTAGGTAGATGTAAAGAGAGAATATTTTTCTATTAAAGCCTAAACTTTTATTTAAATTTTCCTTGCACAGATTTTTTTTTTATATTAGTAGATGTACTTTATATAACAGGAGGGTTGGCAGCAAACCTACAAAATTGTTTATGTATTTTTGCAAATCTGGTCATGGAATCTGTATATGTATCTATTGATCTCACTCTGCCCTCCTTCCCAAACAAGTTTTTGTGCCTTTGGGCTTTTTTATGTATTAAAACAAATTTCCTTCCATGGATTAATGGGGCTTCTTGCTTTGTTCATTCAGTGTATAAACAAATGCTCTGTTTGAGGCCCAGGTAGTGAGGACTATGTAGGAATGACAGCAGTCTGCATTTGGGTGGGGTGGAGTAGTGATCCACAAGACATTTCATATAAACTCTATGTTCCATGATAATTAAATGTCAGAACAGCTACACTGAGGTTCGTTGCTATTTACTGGAGAAGTGCTGTCTATTTCTATAAAACAGTATTGCAGCTCATGCAATGATGCTTTTTTATATAGCTTTATGTTTGTATGTGGATGTGTGCATGTGTCTCCCTCCAAAATCCTCTCTTATTTCCAGTCCAGTAGTTTAATCTGATCAATACTTCCTCAAATGTTGCAGGTCAGGAGAGGTATATTGTTCATGTCACTCTCTGGAAATTAAATCTGTGCTCCTAGCATCTGTGACAGATCTGCAGAACCCCTGTGAATAACTCTGCTTCTTTACCAGTGTAATTGAGAGAAGGATTTGACTATCTTTGTGATTTTTTTTTTTTTTAAGCTTCTGAGGGAATAAGGTATCAATTCTTCTTGAAGGGCAATGGCCATAGGGTGCTCAATTTTCTTAAACTGATTAAAAAAAACACCTTAACCCAGTGTGAATATTAACATTTGATTAGGAAATAAGAGTGAGTTTCTATTGCTCAGAAAAGAGATCTGATATAAAAACTTACCGAGGAGAGGAGGAAAAAAAAATAAACAAACCAAAAAAAGAAGAAGAAATGGCACACTTGATAAAAATTGGTAGTTTTGTGGACTTTCTTGGAGCTGCAGTGTTTTATAGCCTCAGTCATTTGGCATAGTGACTTCAGTTTTAAAATTAAAGTATGTTTGCCCATCGAGGCTCCTGAGAAATTAAGAGGCGATCAAGGAGAGAGGAACTACAGAGGGAGAAAGAGGAAAAGAGCAAAGGGTGTATCGATATTTTACAGACGTCAGAATTACCTCCCACATTCTTTGCTGGGGGGGAAAAAAAAGTAAAAATGAAAACACAGCAAAGCTTTGATTTTTTTATTTTTTTTCAGTAGGACATGAGGTCCCAAAGACTATTCTTCAGAGGTTTTTTAGGATTTTAGGAAAGTATTGCTGTGATCTTGTAGCTGAAATGCAGAAGTACAATTAGTTTACTACATGCCTGTTTCATATCTCTGTGTTGTGTGGTGTTTTTTTAGTTTGTTTCAGCATGTCATTCATTGCAGTGTTGCGCTGCAGGTCTTCTGCTAAAAGGATTTATACTGCCTGGGTTTTCTTCATAATTTAGTTTCTGTTACTGATATTTATTTATCATGCATTAGCTCGGTGATAATTTGGGATTTCCGTCCGCTACATAATTTAGCTCAGACTATTTGAATGTCACTGTGATGCTTTCAGACATTTCAAAGCCTGCTCCTTAAACTCATGGAGTTATCGGTCGCCCTTGTGGTAACGCTGCTTCCAGATCAATTGCATGGTTGTAGCCAACCAGCAACGGCTATGCAGAGTGATCACTGGGATGCTACTTAGATCTTTAAGTATTAATTTACACTATTCAATTAGCAACGCTGCTTAGTCATGTGATTTTATTAGCTCTATGATATCTTTTCTCATTTTGTTAGTTTTTTTTTCATATGCTTCACAAATACATATTAGGCTATTGAGTTGCACCAAAATGGGTGCTTGTAGACAAAGATGAGAGAAATTGTATCTTCAGCAACAACTTTTCGCAGAAATGTGTTTGCAAAATTCCTTACCACGCACATGGGAAGAAAAAAATGATTCCTTGTATCTGATTCAGTCATGCCTTACAAAGCAAAACAGATCACATCCTAGCTTTGGAATGCCAAATTACAGGAAACAAAAATAATGAGAAAACCCACTGAGTAGGCAATAAGCTTATAAAAATTACAGGCTGCAGATCAAAAGTGTGAACTTTGTGAAATAGCTGTTCCAGGTTGTTCACTCAGGTCTGTTTGCAAGAGGCTAGTGTTGCGTGCCTTGTGGATTAAGGGGTTTAAGAGGCTCCAGTCTCTCTGGAGGTCTGTTATCTCATTCAGGCAGTGCTCTGCGTTGTGTACCTGCATGAAACTCATCTGCTGTAATGGTGCTGCCACGTGAAAAAGGATGCCAGCCAAGCAGGAGAGAAACACTGACTTTAGAGCTGCAAGGAGCAAATGGAAAGCAAAAGAGAAAATGGGAGTTGAGGACCAAGCAGGGTAGAGGGGATAGGTACGCCCTTCTGTTTGCAGCTTGCATGCATAGCCCTTAAAACTGTGATCTACATTGCTTTGCATATTCCTGTTATACTGCATCAGCAGAACTGTAGGGACAGCAGTGGGAAACCCCGCATAGCTCCTGCCCTGTGAGTGAAGAGGGGGTTTGAACCATTATTTGTGATGACCTATTTTTTGCTATTTATTTCTTTGAAACCACTAACTGACCCTGAAATAAAGCTATTTTGACTTCTCCAAGCTGTGAGCACTGAACAGGTTAAAAAGGGAAACAAGCTAAAAGCTCTGTTTCCTTTGCCTGAAAATCCACTGATGCAGGATAAAATTAAAGACTATAAATAGCTCCTGTCCCTTCAGCTTCATCATGCGAGCTTCGGCTGTGCGCAAGGATTAGAAGAAGACAGAATGGATTTCTGTGTGGCGTCAACAAGAGTCAAGGATTATGCCCACTGTGCACATTGTATTGTTCATTTCTCATGGGCCCTTGCAGGTAAATTAAATCCCTTCTGATGCTCAAGGTGCAGGGAGCAGAGTTGGCTTTGAGCAGGACACGTGCATCGCAAAGCAATTTTACACAGTAGCACTCAGCTTCCCGTGGGTCTGCCGCATCAAGCCCTAGCTTCATTTTCATACAGGCAGACAACTCAGCACAGATCATAGCAGTGGGGGTGGGGGGCTTTCCAGGCTTTGAGCTGGAGCTGGTACTAGTGAAGTTCATTGCTCTTGAACATATTTTGAAAATGAGTTTGTTCCTCATGTTGCCACTCTTTCACTCTGTTCCCTTCTGTTGAGCAAATCCCGAGTTCTGTGAGTGCGGTGCTGTAGTGACTAGTGCCAGGTAACAGAAGGCTTTTACAGAGTTAACTGCAAATAGATGTGATAACTGTAAGGCCCCTGAAAAAGGGATGTTTTTTTCCTTAGAGGAGCATTCAAGGTTGCTGTGACCATAGCAGCTTGAAAAGCTATTGCATCTTTTCTTGCTCTTCCATTTGCCTTTTCTGCCCATGCACTGTGTGTGTAATTACAGACATTTGTTTGAAGGAAGAGGTTTGTAGCAAATTTCTCTATCATTAGAAAAAAAAATAAAAATTGTACTGTTGAGCAACAGTATTTGTCCAAAGGGGGAACAGGCAAGTAAAGAATCAGCTCCTTTTTGGAGCAGTTTACAAAACTTTTGCTTTTTTTTTCCAGGTTCCTGACCTGATTCAGTAGAGCCCTCTTGCTTGCAACTTCTGTACTTTTAGATGAGATTTGCTAGTGCAAAGCATCTTTCACAACTGGGTCCTCAATATGCTGCAAATGTATTTAGACCTGCATAATGACAGGTACTATCTGTCTCTGCTTTATGTATGGTAATTTACAGATGACAGAATTTTGGGGCTTGGAAGGGACCTTGAGAGATCAAGTCCAACCCTCTCTGCCAAAGCAGGTTCCCTAGAGGAGGTTGCACAATTTAAGTGGAGAGAACGGCAAGAGCAAAGTAACTTCGGATTGCAACTTATTACTTTATGAATAACAGCTGATATCTTTGCCCTGAAGGTTTCAGTAAGAAAAAAGTGGTAGTAATTGTTACTAGTTGCTAGTAAGATTTTATCTATGTGTTATTTGTTCTGTATCATAAATATACCATGGGACCGCTAGAATTACAGCTCTGTTATGGCAACACTTTAATTCATCTATTAAAATGCCTTGCAGTAGTCATAGAAAATGTGCAAAAACTTTTTTATATTGAATAAAGCAATCTTTATTTTTAATTATTATCATTATCATTATTATACTGATCTCGTAGTCTTGTTAACCCCATCCTGATCTGATGGAAACCATATTTCCATCTCTTGCTGCAGCACTGGAGAGCACCAGTTCTCTGGGAATTCAGTAAAATCAGAAAAAATCCTATCCTTTCCTGTACTTTGAAGCCTAAACAGATATGTGCTAACAGTTTGGACTGTGAACCTACTGTTTTTGCAGAAATGAGATTATTTTTTTCTCATTGAAAACATTAGCACACTGTTGTGCTGGGACTTCCTTCAGTGGGACAGTGGATGTGAATTTGAGTGAGAGAACTCTGGTAAATTGCACGGTCATTCAGTCAATTCCCCAGCACTTTTTTTTAGGTATATTCATTGTAGCTACCCAGTTATAAGTGTGTGTCAGTAACTGCTTTTAAAATGGTAAAATAGTGAACAAATAACAAAACCAAGGAATGCAGAATTTAGGTTGTGTATCTTGGAAGAGCTGGAAAAGCTACTTATGTCTGCTTTGAATAAGCAGTGAGAAAAGCTAGAGCTTTTGCTACTTTGTCCATTTGTTCATATTATATTTACATTGAAGGCCACTAAAACAAAAAGCTTTGATTCTTGACTGCCTAATTACTATGAAGAAGTTGGAGAGGCTTCTGGATGCAGCAATGTCTTAAAGTTGGACTGTGTTCCCTCTCCTGTCACCTTTGAAAATAGAAGCTTTTTAGAGTCCTGCTGACCTGCTCTCCCTGATAAAGCTTCTCATTACTGTTTTGATTACTCTGCATTACAGTCTGGCTAACAGCACCAGTACTTGCCTCATTGAGGCACTGCTCAGAGACTCCAGTGATGCAGATTTGACTCTTAGCTCTGTCAAAGATGGCCAGTAGTAAACGGGTCTCTTGCCAGCTATGTAAAAAGCCTTTACTGGTCCAAACCTGACTGCAATTTATACTTTAGAAGTTCTACTCATTAGACCTTTGTAAGACTTTTATTGGTTACTTTTCCCCATGTGTGAGGTAAACAACATTTTTATCTCTGCACTCTGCGGCAAAGAAACATTCATTTCTACTCTCCAAAAATTACTCCTTATGTCCTAAGGATGTCGTGTGATGCACTGATTGCAAAGGAGAAAACAAGAACTGTGTTGTCACGTGTAGACAGGAGGAAAGGTAGGAAGGCAGGAATGATTTATTCTGTTAGTTGTTTCATCTTTCCATATAATGTAATGCTGTAAACAAGGAATTCTAATGAGGAGTTCAGTAGTAAGTGCTTTAGCTGGAGGCATGTAAGTATATCAATTAAATATATGCTTGAAAGCATCCATTGGTAAGATGTAGTAGCTGCCACTGCAGAATGTTAACCACCTTGCTCTCAACTCTTTCCTGGGCTGCTTCTCCAGGCTTGGGCTTCTTCTCCAAACACTGCCTCCTCACTACATGGCCTGTACTGGAATGGCAATTCTTCAGAAAGACCCATCAGGGACTTGCAGTTTGGGGTCCAATTCTTCATCAGTCTAGAAATTAGCTAGCCCATACTTTAATTGCTGTAGATCGTTAACACCCTGTTGACTTCAGTGAATGGTAACAGACTCAAATCCTTCAAATAGTTTTAGTACTAGATGATAAGGCAATAACTGTAAGTGTGACCACTCCCATGGGATTGGAGGCCCAGTTGAAGACCGTAGATCCCAGAACTCACTTTGCATCATACCATTCTGCGTATCTCTGATGTAAGGAAGTGTTCCTGAACAGACAGATGGTATCGCCCACCAGGGGATTATCAGGTCCTCCCCTGTGGAAATAAAAATCTACGTTCAGACTTTCTGAGAAGAGGAAGGAAATAGTACAGCCAAACTCCTGAAGAGACTAGCCAGCTGCTGCCTTGCCATTTTTGACCCTGTCCTTGATGTAGCTCTTTGTGAAACAATTCATGCAAAATGGCATAATTTCTCACCAGTGAAACCTTAAAATATGAGGATGTGGGCAAAGGAGTCGGAGCCATTACTATTCCTAGACATCCATCCAGTCAGACGAGCAGATGGAACAGCACAAACCGTTCTCAGAGAGAGTAGGAAATATGGACCAATGCCTATAGCTCAATTTTTATGCCAAAAAAACAGTGTGAAATCAGCAAGAGTAGGGATCCCACTAGGCAAAGCCACCAAGTAAAGCTCAGTTTAGTATCTAGTAGAGGAAAAGACAAAGTACCTTGACTTACAATACAATTAAAGTTTCTTATCTGAAAAAAAAACCTGTTATCCTTTTTGAAAAACAAGCAATGGTCTTCATCTGGTGGCTATAGAAATGTGACAGGTGCTTAGTTCATTGAATTTGTAATCAAGGCGGTGTTGTGACCAGGGAGACTTGTCCTGCAGTGTACATTTTCCATGTACATCTTGCATATTTGTGAATCAAAAAGGAGAATAGACAGTAGTGCTGTTTCTTCTGTGTAGTGGTATTAGCTGTGTAAGAAGTGGTAGGTTGTGGCTACAGGCATAGATAACACCAGCATTTGCAGTGACTGAAGTTAGAAGTGATTGCTAGGCTGGTTACATTTTGAGATGCTTATTAAGAGAATAGAGATGGGGGAAGGACCAAGTGTGCGATAAATAAGTGCTGTTAACAAACTGTACTCTTCAAGATGGAAAGAAATAGTGAAAAAGAGATGAAAGATACAGTATAGGTAGAGAGGCATGAGAAGGAATGGAGTAGCTATTGCCAGATGTCAGGTATTTGTGGCACAGTAGTTATTGTGTGTCTTGAATAAGATACTACTGATGAAGAATATGTCAGTCAGTATGACTGGAGGTACAGCTTAGGGTGGGGAGTAAAGACACTATTACGGAAGGCAAGTATGATTGTAACTTAAACCGTTGCTTCCTTCCAGCACTGACCACTGTCTTTACGAGGTTCTCTGGAGACTCTGAAGTGCAATGAGGCGCTCTGAAGTTCTTTTTCCAGATGGTTTATGTAGAACTTCAGTGTGTCAGCCATATAGTATGCTGCACGAGCATTGCCTAAGAACAGTCAATTAACAGTGTATGGAGAACATACAGCGTGAGAAGCAAATTGAAGGAGCTTGCTGAAGGTGTGAAATAGCTTTCATCACAGGATTATTTTGTAGACATGGTCTAGGTTATTTTCTGGATGCTGTCTGCTTGGCCATACTGGATTGGAGCGTCTAAAACTGTAGCTGTCATGTCTTTTCATGTGACCAGCAAGGACAGGTGATGTTAAAGGTGTTCCACTGTGCCTATATAGAGCTGGCATGCTGATAATTCTCCATAACTAAAGCTTTACTGTAGGGTTAAAAAAATTAAAAAAAAAATCAGTAGATTTCCTTATTGGTCTTTGGTAAACAAAAGCAGTCAGGATATTTACATGTCAACCTGACATAAACGGATCATAACATCACCTAACTTGATTGTAACCTGTGAAGTGCCTGAAATGAACAATGCCAAAACTACATCAGAAACTAAGTTTTACTCTAGGAAAGCCTGGAACATTTACTTAAAGTAATGGCATAGGACAGCCAGCACCAAGCATTGTATCCTAGAGAACTGATCTCTAGATGAGTAGTTTTCAACCTTCAGCTTGGTCCTTTTTTTTTGTGTGTGTGTGTTGGGTTTTTTTTTTAAATAATTCAGAAATAGTTGTCAGAAGTTCAAGCTTAATCATTTCTCTTGCATCCTATCAAATCAAACCCTTTTCAGGCTGTTTATAAACGTATTAATATGTTTACTCAATTTTTATGTTTGTTTTACAAGCTTTGAAGTAGAGAACAGTGGAAATGCTAATCAACACTGAAGAAGGTTACCTAATGATTTTGTTGTAGAGGATGTCTTCTGCTGAGGATCTTTAACTCAGTCATTCATAATGTATACCTGTGCTTCTGAGAACAGCAGTGCCCCACTGTGACACTCTTGTTTTCCCACTCTGTGATAGACGGAAGATGTTAGGCAGCAGTACAAAGTCTTGTAGCTCCCATTAGAGCCTGTACTCTTTTTTGTTGTTGTTGTTGTTATTGTTGTTGTTTGGTTTGTTTTGGTTTTTTTTTGTCTGATGGTTTAAGGAGTTGCACTTTTTCATCTCAGAACAAGCTGGTCAGTGCTTACAGCTCACAGAGGGCAAGACTGAAGCGTTTTTTCTAAACCAAGACAAGCCCCATGCACAGCCACTTTATTCATATAGGGGATCCAGATTCTTTCACAGAATTACCATCAGGGTTAAGTTTTCCTAGACACATAGGCAATGTCTAGCTTGGTTCTCTTCATAGTGAATAATTTATTCCTCACTCATCCTCCCTTTGTACAGCACGTCACATGAGACAAAGTCACTCTGAGACTAGGTTTCATAGGATTCCTTCCTTTGTGACTAGTGCTTCTGAAAAATATTACCCACGATGAAGGATTTGAGAGAGGTCTTTGAAGTTACCTTTTGTTTCACTACTGGTCATCCTTTTGCTCTTTGGAACTAAGGTTATGGAGGAAGAGATGTAGGAAGTAAATAATTCATTCTCAGGCAGCCCTGGCTGGTATGAAGCAGGTGAGCTGCAACAGAGGATAGTATGTACGCTCCCTGGTCTCCAGCAGATCCATCTTGTGACTATTAATTTTTATATTTTTATTTTTTAATTTTTTTCCCCTCATTCAAAAAAATCTCAGACCTCGAAAGACATTTAACTATCTGTCACCCTTGGAAAGCAGTGAGATCTAGCTGCCTAAAATACCTCATTCCTCATCTGTTATAAAGTGAGTAAATATTATTTTTATTATATATTGTTTATTATGAGCATAATTATACTAAATATTGTAGGGCACTTCATAACCTTAGCAACATCAGGGAGGAGTCCATATTTATTGTAAGAACAGTATGAGATCAATATCATACCCTATTACAGTTTCAGCCAACTACTACCTCAGTTCATAAGGTACTGGAACAATAGACTGTCACAGGAGAGGTAATGGATTGTTGACCTGCTATATGATGACCTTCTACATTATTAAAAACATAATGTTTCTTTTATTTTGTGAGCTTTGCTGTTTGGGTGCAGAATGCAGGTGACCTTTTGGCAAAAGAACTTTGCTGTATGTGTCCAGAAGACATTTTTAGAAACACAGTAATATATTCTTAAGCTCTTTTTTACTTCTTCAGACATTGCATGTCTGCTTTATGTACAGGGTCTGATGAATTCTCTTTATTTGTTTTTGGTTTGTTGTTTGGTTTCTTTTTTTCAAATAGCATATTTACCACTGAATTTTTCTATACCTGGAAATGAGGGTCTTGCCCACTTTATAAAAGTTGATAAAAAGCCCGTAAACCCACTTTAATTAAACAAGAGCTGCTAGACCCAGTTTTCTAGTCAGAAATCCAGGTTAGGAATTTGTTTTTTCTCTCTGTTAATTTGTTCTTCCTCTCTACCCTGTCTTAAGCAGTTTTGTACTATTGCCCCATTTTAGATAATAACTATCACATTTCACTGTAAAATACATTGTATTTCAACTGCAGGAAAAAAACAGCCTTCTGAAAAGTGCTTTGGGATTGGCTCAGATAAATCCTGTACAAATATATGTTTTGTCCCTCTAGTGGTTTGCTTAACTACTTCTTCAAGTTTGAAAACCTGTACTCTTTTCAAGAAGAGGTGCATTGCAGTTTGCCCTGGCCAGCGAGCAGCTGTGTGGTTCTTTGTTGCTGGCTGAGGCTAAACAACAACAAGGTGCCATGTATGAGCTCAGGCTTACACATCCTACTGGATTTGAGATCTTTGTTCATGGACTAAGAATATATTTCTGTGGGTTTTAAATATTGCTATGTCTGTTCTCTGGGACGATAGATATTTTTGTTTAGTTGCCAGTGGGCAGCCACGCATTATTCAGTATGAATTTTCTTATGTTGCGTGTTAAGAGTCATTGGTTTGTCTGTGGATGGTGAGCGATTTGTTGCAAGTGTTTGGTATTCAAAATCTGATCAGGTTATGTAATTTTACTTGGATACTTGAATCACTTTATTCATTCTAGAGTCAGATTGACCTTGCCTAAATAACAATTTATTGGAAGTCTAGTTTATGGTGCTCTTGCATGGTCCCATCAATAAAGAGAAACACAAGAAGAATCCACACTACCAGGAGAATTTATGGGACCCTCTAACAGCACAGGGAAAGTAAATCATGAAAAAAGAGAGTATTTTCTTTGATCTTTATGTCTTTAGGTTATTGGAGGCCAGCATATAACTTCAAGCAATGCTGTGTAATGTATTTAAATGTTGAGATTTTTAGTGTGATTGTACTCCTTTAAAAATATTTGTCTCTTCATTCTCTTCTTTAGATTTCTGCAAATAAATATAGTCTTTATAGACACAGAGCACAAAAGGGTGAGGAGCACGGAAGGGCAGAAATCAATCTTTCATTGTGTGAATGTAAAGACCATAGTTGCAGTTGGGTGTACAACTGGAGACATGTTTCCTTTGCAAATAAACCATGCAACTTGATGTATTACTCTCCCATTAATTAATTAAAGGATGGATGCAGCCACTAAGAGATGGAACAAGAAACCTGCAGGTAGAGATGTCCAGTGGGTGGGTCTGTGTTGTTCCACATACAAGAGTGAATGGACAGAGAATAGCATGCTGCTGTAGCAGCTCTGTTTACTGGTTCCTGTGCTGCACGTCCGCAGATATCTGAAATGCCTAAATCTTAATAATTCAAGGCTTTCCTTTCTGCTTCCTGTCTCTAATCCGTTCTGATCTTTTAGCTGGAGCAGAGGCAGTAATGCTTCTGTGTTAAACCTATTTTGGAAGGAGTGTGCAGCAGTTGCTGTCCCCTCTAAACGCATTAATTCATGTGAGTGGCTAGCAGAGGGAGAAGGTGGCTTTGCCTGTGTTTCCATACTGCGATCTTCCTGTGCTGCAGAGCCTGAATGAGGAAACAAGGCAGAGAGGCAGCTGCCTTAGCTGGTTGTCACTGCCATTGCTAATAGAACACGATGATTTCCATCTTTTCCCATCTGCCTATGGGGGGGAGAGGCACTGATAAGGCCCTGGGATTGGTTACAATCTACTGAAATCACAAAGCAGATGGATATTGAGCAGATAAGCATTAATCTGTCCTGGGAGAGGATTAATCGGGTGAAAGATGGCAATCTATGTGTGCCTGTGCATGCGGGTGTGTGCGGAAGGCGGTGGGGGTGGGAATGGTGGGCAGCTGGTGCTGCCGTCATCTCTTTTGGTCCCACTTTTGTCTTGCTTGTGTGCCATGATGGCAAATAAGGTCTGTTTCCTACAGAAGTCTTATTCCCCTAATTTTCACTGAACTTTAACTTCAAAATCTGGGGAGAATGCCTTATGTGTTTTTAAACAAGCTAAGTCTTCTTATGCTGCTTAATAGCTCTGCTTTTCTTCTCATTGCTGAAACAAATTATTTTCTTTTCCTCTTTTATTCAACATTTTCTCTGTAGCTTTAACACATTCAGTTGTGAATGTGACATTTGATTTAAACTATTGTTCTGACTCTTACAGATTCTCAGATAAGATGGTGTAATGTTTTACAGGCATTACTTAATTAATCCCCTTAACATCCCAGAGAGGTTAGGTGAGCATTAGAGACCTAGCATCTTTTTTTTTTTTTTTTTTTTCAGAGCCCTTGAATACCTGTAGCACTCGTGTCCTGGAGTCACACGGCTAAGCACTTCTGAAATTCAGACTTTATAACCCTTATTGATGGGCATGCTTTGACAGAGCACAGTGGGATCAAAACTGGAGATGGAAGTGTATCAGTGACAAAGATGGGAATAAACCAGTGAATCCAATGCTTTACTCACTTCTTGATCTCTTTTCACCACAAAATATGGTGCTTTTCTGATGCTGTGCATTGATAGTCTCTTGTTTTTCTCTGAAAAAGTTTTCTTCTGCCTCCTGTTTGTGATTCTCATTGTTTCTTTTTCTTCATACACCTCCCTCTCCCCTAATTTGCTTTTCACTATGGAATATGCAGTGAAGCCAGTGTCCTCACACAGCCCTCTTCTGATATTCCTGCTCTTTTTTTTCACTGGTTTGATTGCTAGCATCTATGAAAGATGCTGGAACACTGTAAAACTACTGGGATTATGTCGAGTGCATAAAGGCAGATTTTTGTCCTGCTGTTCTGCCTCAGTGTAGGTCTCAACTTATCTACACTGACTTTACCAGTGAGTGGTTGAACAGCATGATGTAGTTTATATATGAGAGGTATAATTGCATGCCATGGCCAGATATTGAGAGGGGCCCTAACTCAGCGTCTTATTTTTATGTGCTCTGAACATTTGTTTCTGTATGTAAATGAATTCAATCATAGAGGTGTATAAAAAGACCCTTTTGTAGATTTAAAACTCTCCCAATCTGTGTATGTAGCAGCAGCATTATAATTGAATGTTGTGTTTGGTAAACTCTGTAGGCATTTAGAGGCTTATTTCATTCATCAGGTCTGCACAGTAAAGATCTCTGAAGAATTGGAACCAGGTTATCTCTATAAACAAATTACTTTGGGTGGACTGGAGCAGACCAAGTGGTGTGCAGTGTCTTTGATCAGTCTTGGGTTTTCCACCTTCCTCCATTGAAGATGAATAGTCGCAATAATGTTTTTAAAGCAAAGTACAGAGGTTTTACTGTCACAGGCCTGGGGTGGGTGACAGTTGTTACATTCTGGCTGTGAAGCTACGTGAGTGCTTAAGTACATTCTTCTCCACATGCCATGGAAACATCAGTGACGTCCATGGAGTGTGGGCAACTGCAGCAACATCAACTGGGCAACAGTGATCTTGGTCCTGTCTCAGCTCTCTTGAGCCTTCTTCTGTTCCTCCTAGAAGCTAGCCCAAACAGTAAACAATATTTTGTATTTTGAGTATGAATTCAGGATTTATTTAGTATTAATCATCAATATTTAGAGGAATTTGGGTGAATGTTTTAATTTTGTCACGTTTTTAATAAACCGGTTGCAGTGGCTAGAACAACTGTGCTGGTTATCTTTGTTACGCCTTACTGAGGAACATTGTCAAAAGCATGAGAAAAGTCAAGCAGTCGTGAGCTACGAATAAGGTGCCATTTTCATTTTTATTTCTTTTTACAGTTATGATGTTTTGTCAGTGGTACAAATTTATGAGGAGTTCCCTTCAGGATATTTAAAAAAATATATGTCCTGTAGTCTTGACCACAGTTTGCGGGCTTGTTATGCAGGAGACTAGACAATTTAATTAGATTATTTTGGAGTGCTTACTTATTTTGTGAAAGCCTATATTTCTGACAGGTAAGAGAACAGAAATCCTAGCAGCAAAGATTGAATGTAAAATGTTCATCAGAGACTGGATCCAAGGCTGCACTTGTCAATGTGAGAGAATTCTGTTGATTCCTGTGGCTTAGGATGAAATAGAAACTGGTGCTCTACTAATTTTCTTTTTAAATAAATCTACTCCTTTTTCAGACCCAAAGTCAGGGCTATTTTCAAGGCAAGGCTTGGCAGACTTTTCACGTGGTTGAGTTAAAAAAAAAAAAAAGGCAATAGATTTTCCCTTTATAATTTGTTCAGTGCATTTGACAGAACAAATTTCTGTTTTAGGTGAGAATACATATGTATATTCAGTGGTTAAGAAATGGTCTTAAATAAAATTAAATTTTTCTTCAATTATCTGTAAAGACACTCATGGCAGTGCCAAAGCAGGCAGAATGAAAAGTATATATGTCCATTTGCTTCATCCACCCTCTTCCTCTTCCCAGTGAAGTTCAACTCTGATGATTTCAGTTCACCACTTCTGTCTCCTGAAGTACAGCTGGCTAGTGGTAAACAAGGTACCAACCATGCAACAGCATCTTGTGCTGTTATAATTCCCTTTCCACAGTAGAAATTGCTTTAAAATACCAGGTGGGGAAAAAAGAGCCCAGTAAAGCAAAGTGTTACATTGTGCAGATTTAGTCTGGACTCTTCTATAATCTGCGATGTTTTGTAAAGAGGAATAGGGCTGTTTAATTAGATGTTAGTATAACTTTGTAAAAGCAGATAGAGTTATGAGTTAAGTTACTGCTTTCCACTGTATATTGAGAGGGTGTATGGAGAGTACAAAAGTATCTAGGCTCCATGGCCATGGCATTAGAACTCTCAGTACACAAATAAATGTTCCAGTTCATCTCACTTGAGAAAATTGGAGCCTTTTTGGCTGTGCTTGGATCAGTCAAGAAACTGAAATATAGATTCTGTCCCTATTTGCATGAAATGTTTTAATTACTTAACTTAGATGATTACACTGGGAAATACTTAATACAATGTGCCAAATCCTTAGCAAGCTGACATAGCTCCATTGAATTTTCCAGTCCAGAATTAGACCTGATTGAAAAACAGGAAATAACAATAAAAAAAAAATTAAAAAACAACCAGCTGAAAATACCTACTTTGATTTAGTTCCTTTTGTTACCAAAGTTTTTATTTTGTTATTGATTTGCTTTTACTTTTGATGTTTTCTCTTATGCTCTGTGGCAGACTTGTCACTTTTCTTGGTCTTTAGGTTTGCTCTTCTATCTTTGCTGTTATAACAGAGAATATAAAGGAACAAAGAATATCTGTGACCAAAAAGATGAGAAGAACTCAACTTGGGATTTTCCACTCCATGGAAGTGGCAGACTCCTTTTGTTAGGGTTTTTTTTTTCAGCATGTATGCATTTTTTGCTGTTAACTTGCAAGCAAATCTGTTGAGTGAGAGTGTTACCAAAGTATCTTAAACAAGTACCTTTATCATTTTCACTTCTTAATGTGATGTTTTCTGGTCCCTTGGATGGCGATACACTGAATGGTTCACTCTTGAGTTCTGTCTTGTATTATCAGGATGGTCACATTAAGAGTGGAATAGGAACCTTGACATGTAGCCACTGTGAAGCCTAGTCCCCTTTTTTTTCCTGAAAAGAGTGCAAGATCCCAACTTAGGAAGGTTTTACTAGAAGCAAGATACTTCTAGCCTGCTTTCCCACCCCTCCCCCTTCAATTCTTAATGTAATTGTTTCTGCTTTTCTGCCTTCTCAGTGTTAGAAATGTCATGTTGTTCAGTTATCAGCATGCTCATTTGAAAAAGTTTATTAAAGGTGACACAGATTTTCTGACATACTAGTGGTGGAAAAGGAGAATGAATTTCATGGCTCGTTTGGTGAAATGCTCCTTTTTGAACTGGTGGATTTACTGTGACTATTATCTGCTTAAGAAAATTGTTGCCCAAAAGAGTGTTTTGTATGAAAGTAGTAATTAATGAATACAGAGGGAGAAACACGTTTCAACTGAGTAATATTGTGTGAGATGATTTAAAGCAAGTGGAAGTTTTCCTGTTACTGGAACCACACCGCACTCTGCTGATTTGTACTTTGCATAGTTGTACAGGCGCATGGTCCATCTTCAGTTTCACTGCCATACCTTAAATTCTTGGAAATGACAGGCCTTTCCTGTATCTGTGACTTATGATTTGTCCGTGTACTGAATTTCACATGTGCAGCAGCAGTGAGAGGTCCGGGTATCCTACTGAAATGCATTATTTAAGTTTTGGTTGCTGTCAGTGCTTTCTAGGATGTTATCTCAGTCAAGCACGAAATCCAGTCAGTTGTAGCCAGCTATCCTTTCAAATTATAAATTCTTGGTTCAGAAGTCAGTCCAAATTCTTTATTGCTTTACACAAGTGAAAATTGAGGCTTAAGAGCCTAAATTTAAGTTCTTGAGAGCATGTACTCAAAAATGTTGCAAGGGGGAGGAATAAATGCATGCTGGATTGAAAAGAATTGGAAGAATCAGAGAAATTTCTTTCAAAATATGCATTCTTGTTTGAGGCCAGCCTGTTTTCTGGTATTTTGCCGTAAAATCTTCTGCTGAATTAAGTTCACACATGTAGGTGCTGGCAAGGATTTGGTGTTGCTTGGTGCAATTCCACAGAACACTTCCACAATAATTCTCAAGCAGAAGTCTTTAATCTCTATCAGAAACCACTTGACCAAGTAACACAAAGCAGTGGTTATTACATTCCCATTAAGTCCACCCAGGGTTTCAGGAGAAAAGAGGAACCAGGGTAAATAGTGGCAGGGACATTATAAAGATAGCTTGAATATCCTGTGCTAACGCTAGGCTGCAATGCTTGAGAGAAACCCAAATGAACAAACCCAGTGAGGATTCTAGCTTTATATTTAATTAAAATACAGATCTGTAATCTGAATAGTGATTGTTGTACAGTACCATGCATGCCATGGTTTCGGGTCCCCTGGTGGAGTACTTTCTGGTTATATGACTCTTCTTGAGAGGGAGTCAGCTTTGGTGGAGATGCAGGAAAAAAACCCATCCTTTAAGGCAGATTCTGCCTTAAGGCAGTGATTAGGGAGGTGACAATGAGACAGAGGAGAAGAATTCTGCTGTTACTGAGCTGGAGAGGGCAGCCCTGCTGAGATTTCACTGGAGTGCAAAGATGCATGGCCTTAGGTGAGTGGTG
Source organism: Heliornis fulica (assembly GCA_013399135.1). NCBI lineage: Eukaryota > Metazoa > Chordata > Aves > Gruiformes > Heliornithidae > Heliornis > Heliornis fulica. The sequence goes on along the minus strand of VXBZ01012544.1, from coordinate 418,820 downwards.
TGAGAGGCCTGTGCAGGCCTGCATGCACATCTGAACTCTTCAGTCGGGACTCATTTCTGTCAAGATGCAGCACAGCAGTCAGTGGGGAGCAAAACGTAGCTGCAAACGTGTCTGTAGCTGCCATGGTCGTCTCAGGGTCTGCTCTTGTGGACTGCCTTGTTCCCAGCTGCCCCACAAGCAGAGGTCATGCTTAGTTCAGCAGGGATTTGGAATATGTTTCCCTGTTTTGGGGGAATATATGGCAATAAATTAATAAAACAGTTGTTATTTTTCTGACACTGTTTTGTAGCTCAGTGTGAATTTTATTTCCAGCTTTTATTCTTGGAATTGATTCAGTCCCAAATGTTTTGAATCATGGGCCCCTGTTTTCAGGTGGGAATTGAGAGAATAGTCTGTGACAGTTTGAGAGGTGCTTTTCAGTCCATGAAATGTATGAAAACCTCATATTGTTGCACTTGCAGTGAAAGAGGGAAAGAACAGGAACAGATTGGAAAAACTTCCTATCAATATTTTATAAATGTTTCTTTTAAATATTAGAATATAATTAAGGCAAATGCTTTGGTGTTTTGCATTTTGAAGATAGTTGCTATTTTTGTATCCAGGCTTGGAAAGTGATAAATAATCATGTTTTTCAGTATCTGATGTCCACTGGATTAGACTTTTCTTTTGGGCTGAGGTGAAGGGATAAATAGTAATATTGCAGAGAAGTACAGATGAAAACAAACAAAAGTTGCTATTATTTTGATCTTCATTGGTTAGGAAGAAGAGTGGTAAGCATGTTATGTTTTATGTACAGAATGTGGATCAGACCTGAACACCCCATTCTACTGTACAAAAATTGTAAAAGCTGTCGTAAGGGAAGTTCTTGGAGTGCTGGAGTGCCAGTATGTGCTCTGGCAAAAGAAGCAGTCTGTGCAGCTTATGTGCTGCACTGACAAAAGCTATAAAATCAAATAAACCTGTTTTTTGTACATGTGTGCACATGCATATGTGCTTGTGTGAATAGAGAGCTGGGCAGAATAGCAGGGCAGATCATTTGCTAGTTGAGCTGTCTTTTCACTATTGTTAAAGGTGTACACCCAGCCTGCTTGTTACTGAGTTTGATCTTTTCATTATGTGCTGGCGGTGGAAAGATTGAAGAAGAGCAAAAGAAAACATATTAAAATACATTGAGCTGTGTAATAAGAGCAGAGATGCTTCCTGGGCGTTCCCCATCTGAGGACTCTGTAGATGTTTCCAGGAACAACCATGGGGCCTGATCTAAAGCATATCTAATTACATGTTTCTAGGATACCATGGAGGCTGCGTGTGTAAGATCTGTCATTGCTCTGCCAAGCAGTGGTGCATGAATGTAGGGATTTTCATGGTCTTTCATCTGCATTTATAATTGAGTTTTTTCCTTGAAAAGTTACTGTTTCTTTTTTGAATTATTATTTCTAGTATACGGAGTTCCAAGGGAATATATACTGCACATATATACTGTTTTATCAGCCTTTCCTTCCCTCAGGCTAAACAACTTTTTCTTTTATTGCAACTGTTTACTGTTTTTTTTTAGGAAATAGGGCCAGCAAAGCTAATTTCCTTGGAAGTGGAGTCAGCTCAAGTGGAACCAAGCTGATGGGGAGTGCTCATGTGCGTTGCAGTCAGTTTGTATGATAGATGTAGAAAAACCTGAATGTCAGGGTTTATTGCGAGGTTCTTATAGTTGTATTTTGTGTATTCCTGTCTGCAAGACAAACTATTTTAAATATCATTATTCTTTTTGGGTGGTAAAGGTGGGAGATGATCTGAGCATAGTGCTGGTGTGAAAGATTGGTTGCTTGCCTGAAGTCATCTAGAAACCTAATGGCAGAATCACAAGAGGAATGCAGATCCCACGAGACTCAGTCTGTGCTTAAAATAATTTATTTTTATTGCTCAGTGTATTCTCTTAAATAGGAACTGGAGGAGGAAATAAATTCTCTTGTTTAGCCTCAATTTATATCTTACCTATAGTGTTCAACACACAGCAGTGGTTGCCATTATTTAATGGTTGATCCTTTTTCAGTAGTATAGAGGCCCTTTCATAAGGTTTCGGGATGGATAGAGATTTGGACTTGATCATCCTTTCACCTGATTCAATACAAATCTGAAGAATTTCAGCCTGCATTTGTCCTTTCTAAAAGACCTTTTCTAGGGTTTGGAGAGATGCAGAAGAAATAGCAAGGAATGCAAAGCATGTTGGTAGAGGCTGTGACAGACATTGCATACTCCGGGCAGTGTTTCTGTAAGAACAATTCCAAGCCTCTTCAACATAATAAAATTGACAATAATTAATAGTGTACATGGCATCTGATTGCCATAGAATCATTGAATCATTAGATTTTACACTCGCCACCCTTCTGTGAGATAGGAAGCTGTTATCTGTATTTCTTAAAGAAGCAACTAAAAGATGTAATAAATTAAGCAACTTGTTCAAAATCACACAGAGAATCATTAACTGAAGAGGGCTTGAACTCAGGTGTCCTGAATCCTAACTCCATGTCTCATTCACTAAGCCATCCTTCATAGCAGTTCATTGTCTCCTGTCATACAGGGCTTTGCCTAGAGGGTTTGTGAGCTCTAGCCTTTTTGTAACAAAGCTATTCTGGTAAAAAATATTGTTTTTCTTGGGTAAATCTGCTCTTTGACTAAGTAGCATTTTCTTTTGGACATCTGATTTATTTTTTTTTTAGTTAGATCGATACATAGATGCAGGAGGAGTATGAGAGGAATGCATGAACATGTGTAAACATCAGCCCATGGGAAATGAGTAAGTGCTCCACACCTTGCTGAGAGTAATTTAAAATAACATTGCCCTCACTATAATTCATCTCATTGTTCCAATGAAGCAGACTAGCATGGGGTCATATTAATAATTTAAACAGTTTTACCCCTCAGCCTTCCTCGTCTTCAGTGGAAAGATTAGCACATTAGCAGAAAACCATTGTTTTAGCTTTTGAAGACTTTAATTGGTGTTTCAAAGGGTATGACCTCATTTGCTCTCAGTTAATTTTTTTTATTCATTTTCTGTTCTCTTCTTATGTTGCCTAGAGTTCAGATTTGCTTATTTTTCAGGACACCACCCCCACCCCTTCAATATTTTTAAGTAGTGTGGTGTATACAGGACTTAAAGTGGCTGTGCAGTCATCTACCCCATTATCCATTAATGTCCAAGGTCAGTCTGAACACCTTAGAGCACTCCTATAGTTTTGTGCAGAGTTGGCTTTCTCCACAGAAGCAGTGGTTAGAGGCACATAATTTTTACTTTGCTTCAGTCCTTTCTGGCACCCTCATTTCACTCATGCTTGTCACCTTTCTGTAGCTTCATTGCAAGATCTGAAAGGGACCTTTGTCGTTACTCTATTCCAGGCAGGAAAAAAGTGAAGGATGTTCCATACAATATTGTGATAAGAAGAAAATATTAGAAAATATTTTAAAATCATTTTCTGCAATGGAAAAAAAAGCTTGAACAGACCCACAGGTTTGAAAACACAGAACCAGATTAAATTCTGTGAACTAATATTTTTTTCATTCATTTTTGGCATGCCATCGGTGGACTTGTATCAGTTTTACTTTGTTTTTACTTTAATGTTGAATTAATTTTGTAGAATAGAACATCCTTATTATGTACTGGAATAAAGTACCAAATAAAAATTCACTTATCATAGAATCATTAGAGTTGGAAGGGACTCCCAGAGGTCATCTAGTCCAACCCCCCTGCAAGAAGCAGGGACACCCCCAGCTAGATCAGGTTGCTCAGGGCCTCATCCAACCTGGCCTTGAACGTCTCCAGGGATGGGCCATCTACCAACTCTCTGGGAAACCTGTTCCAGTGCTCCACAACTCTTACAGTAAAGAACTTTTTTCTAATATCCAATCTAAATCTCCCTCTATTTTAAAGCCATCACCCCTTGTCCTGTCACAACAGGCCCTACTGAACAGCCTCTCCCCATCTTTCTTGTAGGCCCCCTCGAGGTACTGGCAGACCGCTATAAGGTCTTCCCGGAGCCTCCTCTTCTCCAGTCTGAACAGCCCCAACTCTCTCAGCCTGTCCTTGTAGGAAAGGTGCTCCAGCCCTCTTTTCATCTTTGTGGCCCTCCCCTGGACCCTCTCCAACTAGTCNCCCAGTCTGTAGTTGTGCCTGGGATTACCCTGACCCAGATGCAGGACCTTGCACTTGGCCTGGTTGAACCTCATGAGATTGGCATGGGCCCACCTCTCCAGCCTGTCAAGGTCCCTCTGGATGGCATCCCTCCCCTCCTGCGTGTTGACAGCACCACAGTTTGGTGTCATCGGTGAACTTGATGAGGGTGCACTCCATCCCACTGTCCATGTCACCAACAAAGATGTTGAATAGGGCCGGGCCCAACAGGGACCCCTGAGGGACGCCACTCGTGACTGGTCTCCATTTGGACATTGAGCCATTGACCACCACTCTCTGAGTGTGGCCATTCAGCCAACAGTGCCGCCATTCAGCCTACTTATGCTAGTGGAAATCTCTTATCTGATGATTGCAAAGTAAAGCAATAGTTTAGACACTCTAACTGCTGCTGTCTTGCTCATCAACTCTAATTGTAGTCTTGAATTTATAGAAAAATACTTCGATGCCTAAAAACTGTGATAAAAATAGGTAAAATATTTTACTTTTAACCCTCAGAGTACTGTAAAATCTTGACAACAAAAAAGCACATGGATATTAGTGAAATTTTCAGACCTTTCCATTCTGGCATCAGTATAAACTAGGTACCAACTAGTGCTCCAGCGTTTAAACTATGATACACAAATGTCATCTTTGTACCTTCCAAAATGAAATAATATTTCCAGTTTTTGTACCCTACCACACTGAAGCCTAATTGTAAGTGTGAGTATAAGCTTAGTGTAAAATAAATAAATCTTTTTACTCCTATCTTCCTCTTTCTTCTAAGAACCTGGGGAAATGTAGTAGTAATTCACACTACAGGACCCAGTTCTAAACCTTAATTGTAAATTTTTGGACATAAATTAAAATTGTTTAAGATGACCCATTTTTTAAAATTGTTAAACAATTTTAAAATTTTTTAAAATTGTTTAAGATGACCCATTTTTTTACTTTGCTACTGAATCTCTTCAGTTTAGTAGTTCTTACTGTCCAAAACTTCGGTGCTGAACCTGAGATTTAGTATCATCATCAAGAGTTGCTACCTGAAAATTTATAGGAAGGCATACAGAGTCAAAATACCCAATTTTAACTTCTCTTTGCTGCCCTGGAATGCTGAGCAGTAATACCAGTGGAGCAGCCCTTGTGACCTGGAATCGTAGACCCCACGAAGCTGCTGAAATCTAGCAATGCTGGTACTTGGTTTAGCGTCGCAGCTCCCGAACAATGTGTCGGTTGTGTCCTGGTTGTTTTGCCTACTACCCTAAGCACAAAGAGTTTGCAGTTCTGTCAGTTTTCAGCTGATAAAACTGATTGATTTGTACCATAGCTTGCTGGGTTAGGAGGCAATTTATTCTAGTGCGTGAAGCTAAATTACTGACCCGTGTGTCCTCCTGTGTTTCTGAATGGGTTTGTTTTTTCTTTGAGATTATTTATGCAAGTTACTGGGATCAGTAAGTGAAGGCAACTATATCCTAGTAAATATTGTTCTTGATTTTGCTCTAAAGGAAGAAATCTAAACCTTAAAAACCTCATTAGCGCATGTATCTTGCTTATGCAGTCAGGGTTAGGAAAACTCCTGGGAAGCAGCCTTGGATTCCTTTCCAATAGTTAGATAATAAATGTGAGGAAGCCTGGAGTAGTAATGTTAGCTCTGTTCTTCTGCTTACCCAGCTTGGTTGTTGAATGTCTTCTCTCCTTTATTCTTTGATATCTCATTGTCTCAGAATTTCTTTCTCCCCCTTCCCCAGTTTATTGGATTTTTTTTTTTCCCCTTGGCTCTTGTCAGATACCAGTACCATCTCTTTTGCTTCTTCATGTCATTGCTTGGCTGCTCTTACCTGTTCTTCACTTAACCCCCCTCAACATCTCCATTGCTGTCCCTCCAAAGAGCTGGATCCATGAAGGAAGTGATTCTGTAAGCACTTCCAGTAGATGCTTTGAACTTGTAGAGAAGGGAACGCCATTTTTTGGAACCTAGGGATGGAGCTACTGGGTGCAAGGGCACAGGAGTGGAAGAGAGCTCTCTGCCTGGTGTGGAGAGGATGGAGGGGTCTTAAGTTTAGAACAAGGAGGAGGTGAACAAGTTCACCAAGCAGGGCCCTGGTAGTAGTGATTATAATAGGAAATGGAAACATTTTTCACTATCAGCCATGCTTTGCTTGCATAGAGTTGCCCAAAGTCCTTTTGAACAGTATAGGAGTCCTCCCTTTGCTGGCAGTTGTTCTTGAATGAGATCTGTGGCAGGATGGCTTTGGATTCTGGTGTGTTTTAATGTTTAAAATGTTGTGGTCTTTTTTAAAGGAGCATGCAGCCTCAGATTTTAAAATTTGTGTATTAAGTGAGGTTGGTTGAGGTTAGCAGTGGCTTAGAAAGAAAAGTCTGTATTGGGAGTGAGGTCACTGAATCAAAAAGCAGCACTTTTACACAGATTCAGTGTGACATATGATACAGGAACCATAGTACTTTAAATGACAGGTCAAGTAGAGGCACTGTCTGTTCACAGGTATCAAAAGGTAGTGCAGCTTTGCTGTTTAGTTACTAACTTTGGTGTCCAGAGAGAATGTGTTTTGTCTGGTCACAGCCCCTCCCTCAAAGTTTCCTGCATGTAGTAGCCTTTGATCCCACTTTTTAAATGACCATGTTGTATTATAGCACAGTTAAATAATTGCCATGCTTCATCCCAGTGATGGAACACATTGTTGTGTAGGGAATTGTGTGTGCAGTGGCTGATAAACCAGTCTGTTAATCCTATTAGTGCTTGTGTGAATCCACTAATTTTGACAGTGTTGCATTGTCACATGGTAGCAGGATTGTGTGAGTGACCCAGGTCCATAGCTTGGAGTGAATTTTATCCTATTTTCAAATACTGGTCACAATGTTTAGTTAAGGAACTGTTTTCCAAGAAATTGTAATATGATTGTGGTTCTGCTTAGTTTGTGGATATTTTATTGCATCATGTTTTATGCAAAAACAGCTAGAGACCAAAGCCCAAGCACAGTGTCTTAACTGGACTTGAGAACCGAATCAGTTTTGTTAGCAACTCATTAGGGGAGCTTTCAGCATCCTCAATAATAGCAATGATAATAATTCCTTCCACTTAACTTAGCATCTTTTATCTATAGTTTTTTGAGAGTTTTATAAATATACTACATTCTGCAGATTACAAATGGAAGAGCAGAAAGTTTAAATCCTAGGGTAAGAGTGACAAGACTAGAGAGACTTCTTGGAGAAAAGGTATTATCCAAACAGTCCCTTCTGTCAGTTTGTGTTTTCTCCCATCCCATAAGACACGCTGATAGTCTACTTCAATCTAACTATGTGTTCTCTCCATGGTCTCTGTCATAGCTGGTCTAAACTGGTGCAATTTCTCTGAAGTTGGTGGTTTTGCCTCAACCACTCTTCTGTTTTTCAGTTAACTTTCCTCAAGGTTATTTCCGTTTAATTTGTGTGTTTATTTTGGCACCATCTTTGTGCTACTTCTCTGTTAGTGCTGTTTGAACAGCTTGGAAGGATGGGCTTTTGTTTAGATTCAAGAATCCCCTCAAGGTTGGAGGGAGGAAACCTGCAGGCATACTGCCTTTGAATTGGTCTTTGCAACTGCCTCACAGGGAAGACATGCCTATCCCCCTTTCTTTCCCTCGGCAGGCACCAGCAGAAAGGATCCCANTCTGTTCCCAGTGCAGATGCTTAGTACTGACAGGCTTTACAAAGACATCTTTGGATTTTACATGGCTTTGAATGCTAATGAAAGGTTTGTTGTTTCATTCCTGAGTCTTATAAGAAACAGTTCCACCATAGATGCATTCAGAGGAGGAAGTTGCTAATTATGTCTTCTGCCTCCCCTCTCCTGCTTTGGTACCTGTTTCTCCCTCCTGGTTAGGTGCTGTTGACATAGCAACCACCTGCTTATCTTGCTTGAGGGTGCATTCATACATGTGTGTGTTTACATGGCAGAGATATATAAACAGAAAAACTCCATGAAACATCAGGAGCTGTAAATACATCCCGAAGTACTGGCTGTAAGGTGTGTGAATGAAAAAACTGCAGAGGTCTGTTGTAGGTGGACTGTTTGTTCCTTGTATGTGGTAACACAGGAGGAAGTCTCTCGGATTGTATTTTACCTGGGATTTCTCAGAATGGACTGAGAACTTGCCGTGCCTTTTACAGATTCCCCAAGTGCCTACTTTGCCCTAAACACTCCTGCATTGTCACATCACTGTGGGGGCATAGGAACAGGAAAAAGAGTACTTAGTCTCTGTAATGGAAATGCAAAAAGTGTTCTCTTCTTGTAACAGACCTCACTAGTTCTCACAGTTTTAAACAATTATTTTGGTATAATCCAAATTTCAGAATATTACAGTAACGATCTCAACTATTCTTACTGCTTAATCTTTTCATCAGGCTGTGACAACCAGTAATGAAGAATGAAATAGAAACCTGTCCCCTCAGTGTGTCCATGTAGGCTTTGATTTGGAAAGAGGTTGCACAACAAAACCGTAATTCTTTAATTTCCAGTTCCCAGAAAGATGGAGTTGGGGGAATTTAATTTGCCTACTATTGTCTCTATGCCACCTTATCTTCACAGGTCTTCAGGAAGTTGTTAGACTGCTCAGATTTTCATATTGGCACATTGCCAGGCATATGAATAGCCTTTGCATCTTAGCAGCCTATAGGGTTCCAGGAAAAGAAAGTAAATATTCTAAGACTGTTTGATGTATGGGTAAGTTATGCGGCATTGTGACAGTAGAAACACGTACTGAGCTACTTCTAGTAGCTCATTAAAGCTGTTCCAGTGAGACAACGGTTCTTCTAATATCCTGCTGACATTAGAACAGTGCTTCAGCACTGCACACAGAGTTCCTAAATATACTCAGAACAATGACTTTAATAGTAATGCTTTTATGTAGCAGCTGTAAAAGGTAGTTCTCAAAGCATTCAGTATGGAAAGCAAATACTGTTAATTCCATTCTGCAGACAGGGGAGCTGAATTATGGAGGGGGAGTGAAGTTAATTACAAAGATGATGCAGCAGGCCACTAACACGAGTACAAGTAAAACTTAGGGCTCCAGTCTAGTGTCCTGTGCCTACTGACAGTATCACATTGCTGTATGAAACTAGAGGATAAGGTGTATTTTACTGTAGCTTAAATATGTATGTTCTTGACCACTGTCACAAACAGCTCAGCCAACTGTATAGCCTTTTCTGATACTCTCTTTGGTTTTGGGATGGATAAGTAGCTGTCAGCGTTGCTCTTGGAGCTGTTCTGTACACAGACTCTTTCCCAGATTCCAGAATGCAGGCACAGAACTCCCAGAGATCAACAGTCTGTACCTCAGCCTAAACCTCTCTGAATTTGGCCCATCCTTCTGAGTAGCAGAGCAGTGCTTCTGCTTGCACTGTCAGCCAGAAGTGTCTATGCAGCATGTGAGGAATGGCAGTCTTCCAGTTCTTCAGCAAGTCTGGACAATGTGCTATTAAACTGAGTGTATCAAATAGTAGGAAGAACACAGTCCTTTATGTGTCTGCAATTTGCCCTTTAAGCAGTCTATCTATATCAGAGAGCTACACCTGTAACAGTACCGTGGTTCTGGAAGCTACCGGCCATTGCTACTCTGCTATTAAAAGCACGCAACAGAGATGGATTCTGCAGTGATCATTTCTTCCAATCACTTCATAAAAATTCTTTCCAATACATCTTTCCTTTTGTACTTTATAAATCATAGTGGTTGAATTTTGTTGTCTGAGGCATCATTCCAAGTGAAAAGTGTTTACTGTAGGTCTTTGCAAGGTCGGGCATATAATACTGCAAGCAACTACTGTGCAAGTTTCTCTGCATGCTGTCAAATGTGTGCTGCCTTTAGGATCTGTAAAACCCCTCCAGGTTATCTGGTCTGTGCCTTCCTGCTCTAGCAGTAACAAGTACTCACACTAAAGGATATAATACTGCAGGTAGCTACATAGATAATCTCTTGATCTAACCGTCTGTCTTGCAAGGGGATATCGGACCAGATGATCTTTCAAGTTACCTCTCAATCCAAACCATTCTGTGATATGTACACACCTTCCAGGCTGCAGGTCAGTGCCTTCTGGATACATTTACCTGTTTCCTATGGCTAATTTGAATCCAAAATTTCTATAACTGAAGATGAAAAAGAAAGCACTTAATTTTCAGATATTTGAGGGATTCTGCTTTTCTGGCCAAGTTGTATTGATACAGACAGTGAGTAGTATGTTTGCAGCACTGGTATATCCATGCCAACCTCCGCATACCTCCTGGGGTTAGTGGGGAAATGAGCATGTGACTATGGGGACTGTGCTATAGCCATGCTTTCATTAGTGTATGTAGATATAGCAACACTAGATCTAGACAGAACATTGCAGCTCACAAAATCCCTAAGTTACAGCTTGAATCCATTTGCTTAGTCATCATCATCCTTTTCTATCAATTCCAGCTTGATATGTGAGGTCCTGTTCCATTTTTCTCCTTTACACAGTTATAGCCTTATACAAATGTGCATGTTATAATCGAATAAATGTTGTTAGCTTTATAGATGACAGTCAGATGAAATACATTGTTCATGTCAAAGGAGTATAGAAGTTCTTTCAGAAGATTACATGAGAGTGTTTAATCAAGGACAGCAGAGCAGGGTTAGCCTGCACAGGTTTTGTAACTGGTAGATCCCGTCAGGCAGAGATAGTTTTATAATGACGTTGCTTGCAATAAAAGAAGCCTGATAGCATTGGAATAAATCTCTCTGCTTGACCAGCCTTCAAAGAATGTTGCTTGATTCTTAGAGTTGGCAGGGATTACAGAAGTGATCATCAAACTACAAGCTCAGTCTGCCAGCGTTTTAAATTAAAGTGCGTACAGTTTAGTTGGCATCATTGGGCCTCTCTCCATGGTTTTGTTGCTGCCTTCTCAGCAAAAAGTGGCAGTTTCAGAAGAAGAAATTGGTGCTCAGGTGCTTACCCAGGAGAGAAGTATGGAGCCCAGCAAGAGCCAAAGCAAGAGGCTTTGTTTAGAAAGAACATTTCAGTCTCTGTGACAGCATGTGTGCTGGCTGGAGAGATACCCGGTGGTGACTGGGAGAGGAACCTAGCTACAAGACTTCATACAAGAGGTCTTTTCAGTCTGTGGTGTCACACAGGGAAGTTTACACGCTGAAAGTTCTGTGTATTGTGCACAGATGGTGAAATAACCACACCATGTCTAGGAAAAGTGCAGGGTCAGTTGTCACAAGCTCTTCCTAGATTTTGTAACAGTAACAGCAGTCTTAAGTGCATGTATCCTTTGGACTGCCAAGGGCTTGGATGAAAGGATCACCTGTGGAGTGAACTCAGCATATGTATTAACTCTCTATTTGGTATAAATTAATGTTCGTCATTAATATGTGGTTTGAAAGCAGATTTCCCTAAGTTATTGAAGCACCATGGGTTTGATGCTTCCTCTGGAGGATTTCAAGTTCTTCTTTTACCCCCCTCACTTCCCCTTCAAATATTTAGTGGAAAAAAACCAACAAACAAACAAAACAAAAACAACAATAAAACCCTAAAGCTCTTCTGACTCTTCAGCAGAATAACTGAAATTATGTGCCTTGTTTCTGTGACTGAGCACTTGCAAGGAGATCTGTTGTATTTTATTTCATGGTAGGGGAAAAGGGAGTATATAAAATTCCCTTCAGGAAGCAGGAAGAAGTTGGCACTAGAAAGCTCTTCTGGTGAATTAACTGGAGGATGGGCCAGGGTGCGAGAGAGACGCAAGTGGCTTGGAATGAAAAATGCCAACCAGATTTTAAAACAAAATTAAAAAAGAAGGAATAAAACCAAGGCAAAGTCCATTGGGGGATTCTGTGCTGTATTTTCTGTATGTGCTGGTGTGTTAAGCATCTTCAAGCTGTGCTAATGATGCTGGTAACAAGCCTGATCTTTTGATGTTTCTGAAAACATCAAAGTGAACGTCTGGAAGGCTCCAGTTCATCAAAATCCAAATCCCAGACAAAAAACTATTTTTATTTTTTTTAATTGTTTTAATAGGTATGGATATTTTATTACACTTAATTTTGTTTCATGGGGCTTTGGGAAAAGAAAGAGTGAGATAGAAGAAAAATAACTTTGCAAGTAGGCATGAATAGAGCCGAAATAAGATTCAGAAGAACATTTTGGAGTACAATTAAAATTATTTAAACTTAAGTTTGCCTGTTCTGATTTCTGTGGGGAGAAGAGGCAGAAAAACTTTATTCTGTGGCTTTTTGTTTTAGTGAGGAGAACTTTGTCGATTAGGAATACCAATAGATCCGTGTAGCAATGCTGACACTATAGCCTGTTCTTGGGTCAAGGCTGTAAAGAAAGTTACATAGATTGCCAAAAACATATCAGGGTACTTCAGTGAGATGGAATAGATTTTGAAGTTGGGATATCTCTTTAAAATTTCACTTAATTTTTATAGCCAGTGCTTGTTATGGTATGAAACACAGGCAAGGTATCGTGTATATATTAAAGTCAGAATTAGAAAGCCTCTAGTTGAATTGAAGCCACTGGCATGTATAAACCAAGCATAAGAGTGAGCTTTTCAGAGAACTTCAGATAGCATAGACTCACTCTTGGGTGCATGAGAGACAGGAACAGAGAAATGGTTTTGACTCTTTTTGTCAGAATGTCAAACTTGGGTCTTGTCCATTTTGAAATTGATGGTTCTTGTGTAACATCTAGGCTTTGAGTCAGATTCACATCTGTTTGATCACAAGTACTTATCAGGCTGTAGTTTGCAGTCAATAGGCTCATGACAAGAATTAAAATCTTTATGTAACTAGTTTGCTATATAGTAAGAAGCTACTGAAAAACCTCTTCAGATGCTGTTGCTGCTATGCTCCCTACAAATAGCTTTTTGTTATGTGAATTTGGGAGTTGTAATGCAAATCGAGCATTAATTCAGGGAAACCAGAAAAGAGAAATACATGTAGATGAATTCATCTTTTCAAAGTCATGCTTGCAGAAGGCTATGTGCTGAGGTATATTTTTGGGTCTGCTGAAGTGACTCAGGGTGAAAAGCTAACATTGTGTCCAACACTGTGCTGCTTTAGAGGACTTCCTGTCAGGTTCAGTCTTTTCATGACAGCCTGCATTGCCATGAGAACCCCTGAGCTCTTGTTAAGGGTGATATGGTGGAGGAATAAATAGTAATCACTCTTGGCACCACAGTGGGACTGACAGTTCAGTCAGATGCTTCTAGATACTTGCATACTTGCATCTTCACTTTCAATGGCATAATAATATATGGTATTTCATTGTTTAATTGCACAGATTTAGGTGGATTTCTGATGGACTGCCCTGCTCTAACAGCCCTTTCTAAAAAGTCATTTCAGACATTTTGGAGTCCTTATAGACTGGACATACAAGGTGCAAGTCACTGAGAGAAGATCAAAGAAAGTCTGCTGCACATTTTCATGAAGGATGAGGGCAGTGGGTTCAGGGGCACTTGAACAGCACAGTGTGCATCTATATAACCCCTGTGTGGAGAGGATGAGACCTACTTTGGTCTTTTTGACCAGGATAGGATGGAACTGTGGTTCTGATGCATACTCTGTGTCAGTGATAGCCTGTGTCTGTGAAGCAGAACAAAACCCCCAGCATCTAGCTGTTAATCTTTAGGGTAGGAACCAGATGGAAGCCCGCGGATGCTGTGTGCAGGATAGGAAGTTACATACTGGAGATTTTTCATTCACTGAAATTTTGCCACTGACTCTGTGCCCTTTTTATTGCAATCTTCCTACCCATTCACAGTTGGTGGCAGCAAGCTCTACTACAGGGAGATGTCAATGATCACATTACCAAACTCTCATCTCTTCATGTTTTTATGTTTTTGGAGTTTTTTGTTTTTTTTTTTGTAAAACAAAAACCAGAGACTATTCTTTTCTGTCATAATAAATTACTTGATTTCCCCCCATACCAACAGTTGTTGCATTGTTTGAGATTTGCTCTTGACTTTGCTTCTCCCTTTACCCAGTCTTTCCAAAATTCAGCAATTCACTTAATTTTTCTGTGACTTTGTTTTGCCCAGATCAACCACAGAACTTTCTTCTACAAGTACTCCATGCTTCACACACTCCTAAAGCTGTATGCAGCTGCACTGTGATTCCAGCTCTTCTGGTTTTTGCGTTCTCCTCTGCTAGTTCTCAGTCCTTACATTCCTTCCTTCTGCTTTTGTATCCATCAGTATCCACTGAAACCTGCAGTAAGGCTGTAGCGCAGGCAGGCTTAACCAAACTGTCTTTAATCCCTCTAGTTCAACTGCTGGAAGCAGTGAAGCTGCACTGAGCATAACATTTCTGCTGTAGCTGCGTTCTCCTACCTGAAAGCAGCATGGCCTGGGCTGTCCGTGTCTGGTCATCATCCCTGGTGTGCTTTGAGCAACCCACTGTTTCCCAAAGAACAAGTATCTTCCCTTCTCTTCTCCAATCACGTATAACCTAAAATTCAGGACTGTGCAAAATTTCCTGTTGTGGCTCTCCAGGCTGAGGTTCATAATTTTGTGTTGGGGCCTTAATTTTCTTTACTATAAAATAGAGTGTAAACTTTGTTTTCCTGTGACTGTGCGGGTTTGTACCAAGTTGAGAACAGAGATGATGGAATCAAAATCATTGTTGCCTGATGAGTATCCAGTGTCTTATGTTTGCTTTCCTTCTTGAGAAAAGCAGGAGGAATATATTTGCAGGCTGGTTGCCTGGGGTTGTATGGCTGAGCTGCCTGTGCTTCATTTTGGAATCTCTCTCTGCTCATGTGCACTGATATTTTTTTGGTATTTTGTTTAAATGCCACCCAATCAGCAGTGTTAAAGGAGGCTCAACAGCCACTCAGTGAAGATGATCCATGGTCACGGTTGGATACATAGATGATTGTAAGCATGACATTCAGAGATGAGCTTCAGAAAGAAGAAAAAGAGGGCTTCAAAAACAAATAAGAGATGCTATCCAAGCAGTCCCAGGCACATATCTAGACGAGACTTTTAAAATCACTGAGCTGTTAACAGTAAATTTGCCTCACTTCATCAGATGCATCAAGCCCAGTGCTTCTGAGTGATAAAAGATCAAAACTCACATTGGTCTTGGATTTCTTTCACCTTTCTGGGTGTTTTGTTTGTTTTCTTGAGTTGGGGGAGGAGTGGTGTTTCTGCTGAAGGCAGTTTTAATTTAGTGAATTGACAAAGTCTCCCGAGTGATACTAGTTTAGCTGAGTTAACAGATTAACTAGTTAAGAAGTCAACAGGCAGTGGTTTGCATTCCAGAAACATTAGCACCATGGAAGATACTTTAGTGTGCATGAACAATCACTCAAACAGTTATTCTGTACCTGTCAAAGTAGTGTTGTGATTTTCCCACTGGAATTTTACAGCCTCTGATAAAGGCTTGTTATTTATTTTAACACACCAAGTCTGAAGCTCAGGGTTCTATTGCACCCACGTTAAGTAGCATATAGTGCAGTAAATAGTTTTTAAATAAAGCAGCAATAAACATATTTTCAAAACAGGAGAGGTGATCAGAAACAGACCAACCTCACTGGATGATACCCCCTTAAAGTAATTTATCTTGCGAGATTATTCCAGGTAACTTTCCCTCTTTAGTCTGCCTTTGGCAGCCAGGGCACCAGCCTATTTTTTAAAAATTCAACATTACAGTTCTTGTGATTTCTGTGCACTTAATGGATTGGGTACTGATGGAACTGTTCTCTTGGCAAGTTTGTATTACAGGAAAGAAACCAATGCTTGTCTTTTGCTTGTAGCTGTCGTTTGTATTCCACCACTTGAAAATAAGAAGGCATTTAAAGTAGTTAGAAGATCACAGATTAGAGTAAAAGTCATTTTTTTCCCATATCATCTCTTTGTACAACCTTTTGAAACACTCCTTCATGTGTAAGTTTGATTATTTTTTCTTCAGATTTTTGAACAAAGAAAGTACCCAAAGATAATTCTTTCGAAGTAGATGACTGTACTAGCTCTCATAATTTGCCTACCACCAATTTTAGATTGAAAGTTTTGCCTTTGTAAAGGCTTTTTTAAGTAGGTGAGACGATCCTGGTATAGGGAGCTTCTTTATAATGCCCAGTGTTTCTCACTGGAGAGTCTAATTAGGCAAATCCAGTAGCTAAACTCAGGAATAGCTTGTTTCTCAGCTGCAAGCTTAACTTGAAGTATCTGTCTGCACTATTAAAATCATAGTTCTGTTTTCTCACATACTCCCCACGACCCTCAGTTTATTAGCTTGCTTATAATTCTGATCGTATCAGAGTCTCTTTGATTCTTCCAGTTACTCTGCTTTTTCACCATATGAAATTCAAGCTTGTGGTTCCCACCTTCAGAGCCCATTAACTTCTCCTCTTTCTGTCTCTTCTCTTCCCCCGCCCAACACTGTGTTTATCTGGGTCTTCGCTGCCTTTGGCACGGTGTCCTTTAGGCACAGTTGCCCCTCTGACATCATCTTCCCTCCTTTAAGACATCCTTAAGATGGACTCCTGTTTAGTGTCTGGAAGCAATCAGCTTGCTAATGATGGCTAGGTTTAGCAGCAGACTAGGGATTGCTAATGGTATTTATTTATTCATGCTCCTTGTGGAAGATAAAACATCCAGTTGATTGTGATTAGCTGATCTAGATAACCTTATCATTATTTTAATCTTCCCTCCTAGTCTCTATCCAAGTCTTTTATTTTTTTTTTTGTTATTCAGTTCTAAACTTTTAAAGTCAACGGCCTGTCCTTTGCAGCCTTTATACTGTCGCTTGCATAACCAGATCTCTTAATGACATAAATGGTACCTATTGTACTGTTGTGTGCTTTTAGCCTGGGATGTTCGAGAAAGCTCAGGAATATAGGTGTGCATGTGATCTTTTGGAGTCCCGGATAAACTTTAGCCACAGTTGTTACATATAATGGGATTTTTCTTTGTATTTTTTCCAGTTGGACAAGAGGATACTTGTGGGGTGTGAAAGCAGTGTCATTTGGGGTGCTTGGTGGAGAACCATAGCCAGCTTTTGCAGTGGAGTTGAGGCTCTAGAACATGCATGCTGCGCTCCAAGAAATTACATGGTTCAGGCCTTCACTTGAATAACAGAAAAAAGGCTCAATTTCCTGACGTATATATGCCACATCAGCTACTTTGGGTTTGGTTCATTGCAACTTTTTCACTGTGAGGGTGATGGATTACTGGCAGAGGCTGAACAGAGAGGTTGTGGAGTCTCCTTCTTTGGAGACATTCAAGACCAATCTGGACATGTTCCTGTGTGATCTACTCTGGATGATCCTGCTCAGGCAGGGTGGTTGGACTGAGTGATCTTCCGAGGTCTCTTCCAGCTCTTAATATTCTGTGATTCTGTGATATTATATTCAGTCCCTGCTCACAACTTCTAATCCACACTATTTACTGTGTTCCAACATAGATCTTGAAGAGGTCAGCTTTTAGGTTTCATAGGAAGCCAGAGAGAGACTTCAAGAAATACCATCTGCATCCTTTGTCTGTACCATATCTGGAAGCCTTTGCCTAGCTTGTTCTGAAAGACCTCCCAACATGGAGATTCAGTGACTTTTCCAATATTTAACTGATCTCACCATCAGAAAAGTTTTTCTGGACTGAAACTTTCTTTCTGCCATTTAAATGTAAATACCTTTTATGACTTTTATACTCCTTTTGAATTCACTCTAATTGACCCACAATCTCCTTGAAGTATGGTACAAATTGCTACGGCATCCTTGGCAGTATAAAATACAGAGGCAAGACTGTTGCTCACAAAGCGTCACTTACAGATGACACTTCCATTCATGCCTTCTACCAAGATGTAGCCACCAGTGACCCTACTGGGCTTTATGTAGCGCAGAGTCCTGGGCTGTCATATATGTTTCTAGAATACAGTGTAATCTTTTTTGAAAGGGAGTGAAAGTCATCCCGCATTGTGAAGTAGTTTTACAACAAGGCTAGTGTCATTGTTTGCCAGTCTGGAGCCTCTAAAGGTATAGATGCCATGAAACCAAGGCGAGTTCATTTTCCACACTGGCCTTGTGGAATTCAGCAAACAACTCTGAGCTGTGAGTCATAGACACTGTATGAGCAGAACTGGCATCATAAACAAGAGCACCAGTCCAGCACTTGGCTGAAATAGTTTTTGAAGGATGAAGTAGCTAGGCTTTTTATTCTTCCTTCTGTCTATCTGTTTTAAACTTACTCTTCTAGTAATCAGGCTCAGGTTTCCTGTTGCTCTGTAGTTTCACTGTGAAAAGTATGTTGAGAAGTAAAGAATGCTTTGTGTTGCTCATCTGCTGATGTATCACTTCCTTTATGGATGTGTGCATGAGAGCTGTAGGTAGCTGGCAGAAGCTAAAAACCTTTTTCCCAGTATGCATTTGATTCTGGACCCTTTCTTTATCCTTCAGGTGTCCATAGTGTTTGGAGTAGCACCAGAAACAGAGTGGAACAGATTGCCAGAGCCCAACGGCTACTGAGTTTAGCAGCTCAAGGCAGGGGATAAAATACAATGAGAACCAGTCAAAGATGTAGCTTTAAGGCATGAAAAACAACTTCTTGAAACCCTTTTTTTAAAAAAAAATGTAAAAGCCCCAAACAAGGCTGCATTTTTATCTTTGTCAAGTCATCAAAAATGCCTTATGGTGAATTTTTCTGCAGGAGGCTAATGGACTAGATCTTTCCTTGGAAGTGTAGCTTCTGGAGTGAAACAGAACAAGTTCTCTGTTTTTCAAGAGTGCTGGAAGATTTAAAACTGTAGGTACAGAAATTGTTCGAGCACTTCTCAGAAGACTTTAGTTTATACAGCCTGGGGTAGGACAGTAGGGAAAATGTTGTGTAAGACTTGCATGCTTACTGTGTTTTAATCTTCCAATGTTAATAATATTTAATTTTGCACTTTTTTTTATTTGACCTTCTCTGAGGTTGCCATGCTTGAATGATATATTAAAAATTAAAATATCCCTCTTAATTTCTGAAAACTTTCAGGAAATTTGCTGCTTTTCTGTGTACTTATTTATACCAGAAATTGAAACATCTAAACACTTGTGTTTTCTTGCCAAAGTCTTCCTGTGGTTTACTCTGTCACTTATGAAATAAATTATACAAAATTAAACACCTTCTTTTAAAGAAAGGTGATCTTTGCTATCTATCAAATGGATCTTTGTGATGACAAGGCTTAAGACATGGCATCTTCTAAGCAAATTTAGATGTTGCCTTATTCTTTCTTTGGTTTGGTATCATTTGTGCATGTATTGCACAATGATCATAGACAACTGACATGTCACAGAAATACCTCAAAAGATGAATTCTCGAGAGAAAATATTGATGTGAGGTCACTACATTCCCAAATACTTTGACGCAGGCAAGCTGTTTGTAAGTGCAAATATCCATGAGCTTTGACAGTATATGAATTTAGGCAACCTCTCCTGAAGTGCACTCACAGTTGAACTGTGGTAAATAATGTAACAAAGAGTAGTGTTACGTGGAAATATGACTGGAGAAAGTCTGCTTAGGAAACTTGCTGTATGAAAGACCAGGCCCTCAGATTGACAAGAATCAATAAAATGTTTCAATAAATGTAAAACTAACAGCAACAACAACAACAACATCTTTGTGTCCAAAGAAACCCAAATAAGAGAGATATATATGTCCTGGAACAAAGTCAATATGCTGTTTGAATGAGGTTGACTGTGTTTGGACAGGGCATCTCATCCTGCAGTGCTGATCTTTCTGCAATTTCACTTGCATGTGTGGTCCCAGGAGAGCACCAACCTTACATGCTGGAGCTTGTGTTGCAGGATCAGGCCCTTTGTACTTGGAGAATGATGGAATACAGGGAGGGTAGCTGGTGGAACAGGGCAGGTGTTGACAACTAATTCACGAATTAGAAGGGGAAACTCATAAGGTCATTGCGTCCCCCACTGTGTTGTTCATATGCTTATAGAAAATCTTCCCCCTTTCCCCCTGCTGATGTGAAGCGAAGGGAGGTTCAGAGCTGACAGGATGAATGATGAAGGCTTTCCCCAACCCACTGCCTCACTGTGATGGAGTGACATATTTAACCTCCCCTGATGCTACTGCTGCAGGTAAAATGAATTATGCGACCTTCTGAATCCCTTATCGGTGCTGGGCTGTCTCAGGGGCTGGATGCAGCTGCTGTAATTTTGGAGTTCTTTCCCTGCTTTAATGCCAAGTACAAATCATGCACATTTCTCTGCTTGAAGACCCTAGGCTTCTTTGAATATGGAGCTGATCTCGCTAGGGGATGCAATGGGGGAGGGGAGAAGCATGATATAAGATAGGAAACCCGCACAGAATTGCTAATCAGGCTCTGTCCTGTGTCTTCCCGGGCTGCAGATGGCTTCTTGCTGTGTTGCAAGCCTTGAAAAGCCAAACACCTTCATTGTCAGACTTGTAGAAAGTGCTTGAAATGTGTGTTGCAAAGGGTGAGTGGAGAATGGGTAATCCCATTTTTAAGATTGCTGGAGAAGCCTGATTAAGCGGGTGAATTTCTGATATGGGAAGTGGTCATTGGTAGCTATAAAAGTGATGACGTAGGCCTCTCTGAACCACACTATCTCTCTGGAGCAATGAATTTTGCTTGTCAAATGGCCATTGCCAGTTTTTCTCTGGAAGGTCAGAACTGTGTCTCCTTGGCTTGATTCTTCTTTCTGTATCAGGATTGTTTGCTCAAGTCTCTTATTTCCTTTTGCAAAGAACTATGAGCTCGTCTTTCCTGTGTGTATGGCCAGCTGTAAAGGTGGTTCTTAAAAAAACTCAAAAAACCCCAAACACCCAATAGCAACACAAAAATAACTTCACCACTCTGGAGAAACAAGGAGTGCAGCACTGCAGGACAGGGTAACATTTAATGCCCTGAAGCGTTGAGAACAAATACCTTGAAATACAAGTTCCCTGATGTTGGATGATTAAAGAACCTGTGGGTGGGGATGTAGAGAAGATGCTAATAGCGCACCCAGCATTTAATTATTAAAACAGCCTATAAATTGCAATGGTCCGTTTATATTCATTATACTCCTTTGGCTTCCCTTCCTGCAGAGATCAAGCTCTTGAAATGCTGGGGAGCTTTCCTGTGTAGTGCCATGGGTTGTGGGCTCGATTTCCTCTGCTACACATACTCTGTGGACTGGAACTTAGAGGGGAATTTCAAGAATAAAACCAAACAGATGAAAAGTAGGAGTGGGGTGGAGAGCAGGGAAGTACTCAGAAACATTCCTGTGCATGGGCAACAATTCACGCATGTGTATGCGTAGGACCTTTGGTCAGTATTTTCTGGAGAAGACAATAGAAGTTGGAGATTTGCTAGCTCTGGACTACTGCAAAAAGTGAATTGGGCATTTCAGCTTGTTTTGTGAGCTGCCTGTGTGGTTTAGTTTTGTTTTGTTTTTTTTTTTTTCTTCTCAGTTCGTTACAAGAATTGCACGAGATTCTGTACTGAGAGCTTGGATAATTTTCACTCTTCTGATAATATGTGATGTAATCTGAACCCTAAACAAATTCAGCCTTCATTTTTAATAGGAAACATTCAATATTCTATTTTATGATTAAAGATAGTTCAGGAAGAGAGAAAACCAGAAATACATTAACTGATTTATTTTGAAAGGCCTGTGTAGGTCCAGACTTTTATTCATTTTTTCAGGGTATTAGTATACATTTAATAACGTTGCCAGTTGCCAAGCACACTTCTGCAAGCCCTGACATAGGCAGATTTTTACTGACGTTGGCTTAATTGAAGTCAGCAATAAACAATAACCACAGAAACAAAAGGAAGTGATACAGAAATTTGTTTCCTCAAGTTTTGTTAATGAGCACAACTCCTTTCTCTTGAAATGCAGGGTTGCTCTTTGCGCAACAATGTCAGAGAAATGCCATCAGAGTTCATACAACATTTCTGAAGTGTATTGCTTTATGATTCACAAGGGGGTTTTGTTCCTGTTAGTCTTTCTGCAAACTACACATCCAATTTCACGTCTGCAAGATTTCCAAGCAATAAATCTTTTGAAGCTGTTTATTTTATTTTAGGTATTTTGTTTCTGTTTGCGTAGAAGTTTATTTCACAATTTTATTTTCCTATGTGTAGATTCTGATTATTATTTCACTCAGCTGCTTGACATAAGAGTTGTGTCATGAAATGTTTTCTTGCTTTTCATGACAAATAGAAAAGGGGAATGATGCATCCTCTTGCAAGGAGAACTGTAGCTTGTCTTCACCTACTTTTCTAGTGTTTCATCTTATTCCGTAACATTCTTTATGGGCTACGTGTTCCGTCTTGCTGCTCGTGCTAAAAGGTAGTCGGGGAGAAAACACCAAGGTGTCAGTTCTGATTCTTCTTCCCAGAGAAAACAGGGCTTCATTTTTGTGTTAAATGGGAATAAAGTACTTCATAGGATTGCTGCCAAACATACTAGTTTTCTGCGGTTTAGTTTTCATGCCTTTCATCACAAGAGGTATTGAGCAAGTGTAGAGAATTCAGCGGGTAAGAATAAATAGGTGCCAGCTCCAGTTTTGTGAGTCCATATCTCTTTCCTATGAACTGTATAGGGAGGGCATTTTTCTCCTGTCAGGTTTAGGGAATTTGCTAAATTACTCTAGTCATTATTTCCTTATCTTTCTAGATGACTGTTGAAGTTATTAGATTAAGACTTTAAGACATATTTACTCATATGGTCTATCTCCTTTGTGTTGTCTGAATGAAACAAGTGGGCATGAATATATCACCTCTGCTTGTCCTTCATGTTTGCTCCTAGCTTTCATTAATCTTAGGGGTCTGAGACTACTGTTAAGAGCACCCCATACTCCAAGGTTGGCTGGAGCATGGGCAAGCAAAAGTGAGAGGGGACAGCAGCAGTTTTGAAGACACCAGTACACACAATTCTCAAGGAGGTGCCGTCAGTGTCAATCACTGGAGCCTGAATTTTAGTTTCCATCTATACAGGGACTTGCAAACTGCTGATCTGTCTGTCAAGTGCTACATACATTGCCTTGGGTGCAAAGCAGGCTTGTAAACCTGGGTTAAAGCTTTGGTTTGAAGCTGGTGCCGTTTAGCAAAACAGAGTAAAAGAAGATGAATGACTTCACACAAAATGTTTGGGATCAGTGGCTCCCCGTCAGTCACTAGATGTCTATTTCTGTGTAAATGATGGCAGAGCTGGTGCCTGGCAGGCAGCATTGCTGAGCTCTGACTCCCCATGCTCAGTGCGCTGGCAGCAGGTAGACCGGGTGGAGGTGCTGCTGCAGTGCCAGAGGTGGGCAGTCTTTACCTTTTCCCTGCTGCCGAAGCCTGCTTGTGCTGCGGTCTGCTATGTCTGTCGATGCCAGTGCTGGATGCCAGTGCCACTAATGTGGGACATTCCTTAACTGTTGGATGCACCAGCAGCAGGGTCCACTGCCCCCAAGTATCTATACAAACAGTGGTGAATCAGGATGTAGTATAGCAGCATACTTTCCCTATTTACAAGTAGCAAGTGGGGTGAGTGCTTGGTTTTATTTATTCATAATTGTATTTTCTTTAGATCTCTCCTCCTCACTTTTATTGCTAGATTTGAAGTCTGTGATCCAGACCCTACACAGCTTCTTTTGTATTATTTTCATTCCAGTTTTTAATTATCATCTTGTTTTTTCTTTTATCACACTGTTAGAAAAAAGAGAATGTTTGAGTAGGCAGTATTGTACTTTCACTGTGCAGAGTGGAGGAGGTGTTTTGGTATTATGTATCATAAATTATGGACCAGAAGCAATTTTCAGCATGCTGGGGCACAGGTCAAATAATATCCAAATACTTTTGAATAAGTATGGATGACCTTTGGCTTACTATGAAAAACTCCTCTGGTGCAGCATCTAACACTTTTTTTTTCCCCTCCCTGTGTCGTTAAGTGTTCATTCCATGTCTGTGGTGCTGCACTGAAGCGTTGTGGCTTTTCCTGGCAGACAGATGAATTTATCACTTTTCAACAGACACCAGTATGTTTTTGGATGTATTCTAGTGCTAAGTGTATGGAAGCTCTCCTCTTGGTGTCAATGTCCTAGACATTGTGGGATCAGATCCTTACTGATGGGATATGTGGGTTTGAACAGACTATAAGTCACAGGAGCTTTGTGTACATTCAGTAACATTTTCAAGTGTTCAGCAGGACAAAACAGATACACGCTTTTCTGAGAGATTAACACTGCATGTAATGCT
The DNA here is from genome assembly GCA_013399135.1 of Heliornis fulica. NCBI lineage: Eukaryota > Metazoa > Chordata > Aves > Gruiformes > Heliornithidae > Heliornis > Heliornis fulica. Next base: position 394,457 of record VXBZ01012544.1, on the reverse strand, counting down.
GCATTGTAGGCTGGGACTGGAGAACTGCTAAATCTTTCTGACACTGGTTCTGTTGTAACACCTATTCCTATGACAGGTTTGATCAAGTCAAACAACAACTGTGGGGTCTGTAGCATTTCAGTACTTTATATTATTCAAGAGCAAGGTAGAATGTACTAGGTTAAAGAGATAAATGGGAGATAGAAACATCAGAGAGAGAAACTTCTGTTAAGAGTAGCTAATGTTTCCACTAGAATTGCTCTCTATGACAGAATGATGCAGCAGGATTTCATGGTACGTGACAACCTTCTACCAGGGTCAAGAAGGAGTTGTGATCTTCTTTATCAGTTGGCCACGGCCTAACTGGTAGAATGAACTATGGTGACAACTACTTTTATTCACACTTTTGTTGCCCCTTGAGTCTAGTATCTTTATTAAATCTGCCGAACACTGCCTTTGCAATATTAGTCAAGATGTCAACTGCTGCAGCTACTGCCAGGCAATGTGTCTAGATTTTGTGCTTATTTCTATTACCTTAACAAGTTTATTTTTATTAAACTATAAGGGAAATAAGATAAATTTCCATCCATGTGGTGTTGGGGTCAGAGAGAGGAATTGTGTTGCACTGGTGTTTAGAAGCCTCAGAGCTTCTTGCCAAAAAAGAAGAGAAGAAGAAGAAAAAGAAGAAGAAGAAGAAGAAGAAGAAATACCACCCTCACTCCCCAAAATTGAGAACAAAAGTTCATTTGAAAGATGGTAAGTACAAAAGAGCTGCATCGGGAACCTCAGCAGCTATAAAGAGTGGGAGGTGTGTTTTCTGCCTTAATTTTATACTCTCCCATTCCCAACACTTGACTGAGCACAGTTTGGTTTAATTTTCTTTTAATGAAAAAAAAAGTAATGGTCTGTACCTTTCCAGGAACAGACTTCCTTGGGTTTAATGCAATGGAGAATTACAGTTTCACAAAGTGATGCTGGTAAGTCTGGGAAAAGAAAGAAAAGAAAGCCTTTGAAAGAGGAAGTAATTTCTGTGACTGAGAACAACCTACTGATTGCAGACAACAGCTATTTTTACTTCCTAAGTTCAGTTTGGTCATTGCTGCAGTAAAGGTTGTGCAATATCAATATGCCTTGTAGTGGGGTATCAAGGTAGGAGCTTGTAATGTTCAGACCTGAGTTCTTTGTGATATCTTTGTATCTTCATATAAGATGGAAAGTTCACTGGCATTAACAGTTACCATGTGATTAATTATGTCCTTTAAGATTTGGCAGTCAGCAGGATGAAACATTTGTTTCCACCATTAATTTCCTGTTGGAGTTTTTCCTCTGTTTGAAGGACCTATTGGTTATATTCTGCTGAAAAACATAAAATTTACATTCAAGACTTAATATTTTTAGGTATAAGTCACTTGGCTAACATTTGGTCCTCTTCGCCCTCTGCTCCGCCCTGGTGAGACCTCCCCCGGAGTATTGCATCCAGTTCTGGGCCCCTCAGTTCCAGAAGGACATACAACTCCTTGAGAGAGTTCAGTGCAGGGCAACTAAGAGGATGAAGGGAGTGGAACATCTTCCTTATGAGGACCGCCTGAGGGAGATGGGTCTCTTCAGCTTGGAGGAGACTGAGGGGTGACCTCATTAACGTTTATAAATATATAAAGGGTGAGTGTCAGGAGGATGGATCCAGGCTCTTCTCAGTGATGGCCAGTGATAGAACAAGGGGAGATGATTCCAAACTGGAACATAGAAAGTTCCATCTTTTTCACTGTGAAGGTTATGGATTACTGGCACAGGCTGCCCAGAGAGGCTGTGGAGTCTCCTTCTTTGGAGATATTCAAGACCAATCTGGACATGTTCGTATGTGATCTGCTCTAGATGATCCTGCTTGGGCAGGGGGCTTGGTCTGAGTGATCTTTCAAGGTCTCTTCCAGCTTCTAAAGTTCTGTGATTCTGTGATTTGTGTTACACAACTGAAACCAAAACTTAAAACCAACCAACCAAACCCCAATGGCCAAAGAAACCAAACTCAGTAATTATTTGGGTCCAAGAGATAAAATTGACCACATGATGTCGATGTGGATATTCCAGGCAGGTTATTCAAGGGTCAGCTGGTGATAGTGGGATTTAGTGCCTTCCTGTGTTCTATCTCTCTACATAATCTGAAGTAATGGAGTAACAGCAACAGTATGTCAGTTTGCCTCAGACAGTCTGGTTAATTATAACCAAGGGGTGACTCCTGTCCTTCTTATTTTTTACAAGTACTTTGCTTGTGATTCCAGCAGAGCATCCTAGAATAATGTGCTTTTCAGGTTGCCTGAATGGATAAGTAAGGGATAGAGGGAAACTGCACAGGATCAAGGCCTGGACTAATGCCTCATGGTGCTTAAAAACATTTCCGTTTTTAACCTTATCTCTTCCACTGCAGAATGATCCTCCTTTCCTATTACCTTCCTACCTGTGTACACAAGAACAAATGATTAGCAGTAGTTTTAATAGTCCTCAAAGCATCATATCTTAAAACAAGCTCAGCTGGATTTTTCACGCTTCCTCTTGCTCACATCTCCCAGAAGCTGTTAATGGTGACTTGAGTTTGAATCTTCTGTTAAAGCCAATTATTGTGACAAATATGTGCTTTTCTACCTAGTGTAATTAATGAACGCCTTGTCCTTCACCTTAAAGGATGCAGACCCAGCCTGTTTTAAGCTTGAAGTAGCCAAACAATTAGGTGGATAATACAAAAAGATGTGTCTCATGATGATTTTTCAGGAGTATTCCAGGAAATGCCTGTCTTGGGAGAATATCGGCATCTGGAAAGAATTAAGCTTGAGTTTTGGTTATCACAGTACTCTTCTAGAATCTTTGCAGAGCAGAGAATTGTGTTTTCAACTTCACTGTTTTTACAGGTCCCCATAGTCATTCCATTATCATAGCTTAAAACATTTGAAGGAATCAACTAGCAACTGAAGTTATTCCTCTGCTTTTTCACACAACTGTGCCATTTTACAGAAGTTTATACAGCTTTAACTCTACAGCCTTTAGCTCACTTGGTTGTTTGTCCATACCAGTGCTATTTGGATAACTATTCTAAAACCATACTTACCATCTTTCCCTTACATAATTTTGGATAGTGTCTGTACAATTCACTTTCATTTCTTTACTGGTCATTTTTAATTTGTAATACTTATCAAATTGATTAAAATTTGAAGATATGCAGAATCATTTTGAGGAAAACTTGTGCTTTAAGTATCTTAAATACAGAGAGATCAAGATGTCCTTGATAAAATGTTTTAAGGTATCTTCTTGGACAATGTTTCTCTGCTATTTTGCTTGAGCTAAAATGGGCTGGTTGCTTCTTTTCATTATTGATGCAATCTAAAAGCTGTATGTTTGTTTCAGATGTCTCCTCTGGTGTGATGACTAGAAGGTCACTGAAAACTAGCACTGGGATACAACAGCTGGGCATCTTTGCAAGGCCACTGATTATGGCTCTGTCACTGAACACCTATGTGGAAAGGGCAGCAAGCATATGCCTTTGGTAACCTCCCCTTGCCTTCTGAGCCCTCTGAAGTGGAAGCAGGATACCAGACTTTGTGAAATAGTCTTATGTGACTGTGAAGCAATTTGAAACCTTTTGTTAAGCCCATGTGCAACTTAGCATGAAGCAGTTTTAAGTTCCTATGAGCAGGAGTTTGAGTCAGAAGGGCAGTACTGATGGATGGTGTGGTGGATGCGAGGCCTGGGTCTGCCTAAGTCGCATAAGCCCTAGGCTCCTGTGCAGTTACCTGCTCATCTTCTTCCACCATCTAAGAGCAAGCTGACCTATCGTAGTCCATTTGACTTTTCTGAACTACCCATGCTGTGAAAGCACAGTAGTGTTTCAATTGGAATTTTTTGTAAATAATCAAGATGGTTTATACAGCAAAAAGCCTGTAGCAATGGGAGTTCCTGAGGGTTCCATTGCAATTTAAGTCAGGATTTGTGGCTTCAGGAGGGCAGATTGGAGGGGTGTGTTTGCTTATATTGAATTGCAGGAGGATTCTGACACTGCACGCTCTCTTCCTTGCCTTACAAATCTGTACAGATACTGTCAAGAACTGTATTTTGGGTTCTCTTTCAAGTGAGGGAAGTCTTTCTAATGTTCTCTGGAAGTGTTCTCTTTTAACTATGGAGTCTTATGTTCCTAGCGATCACCACTTCTCTATTATGTTACTTCTTATTTCCATTAACTTTCCTTTGCTACTTTCTAGCCTCAACTGTTTTTCTTAATGTAAAAGAAACCTACAAAACAGCAACACAAAAAATAAAATCTCAAATTAAAAAAAAAATCTAATATGTATACCCAAAGAACTGGGAATGGAATTTTTTTAATATGAGAAAGAAAAGCTTAGATGAAACCTTGAAGATGTTTCACAAAGCTGTATGGTGAGCAAAAGCAGCTTTATAGTGGAGAAAGCAACAGTTCTTTATTAGTGCAAATAGTATGTCTAATCGTGGTAATGACAGCGTCTCTATCTTGCTGGGTTTTACCATATTAATACTGGCATGCTAGCCATTCTGGGATCTGAAATGGTGAGTGGTGTTAATGTGTTAGATCCAGCCTGTAAGTAAAAAGTCAATCTCCACGGTTCCTGCTCAACCAAATATGCCATCCGAACACTTAATCCCATTCTTTTCAAATAAAATCTGGAGGCTGCATTAAATACTCATAGTATTGATATTTCCATCTGAAATTTATCATGTGGGGACAAAATTCTTTCATGTGGGGAAATAATGTCTTTGGTCTTTTTTCAAATCTTTGAATAGCAAAGAAATTACTTTCATGTATGTCATTTCTGCCCGATTCAATCCTCTGTCTCTCCTCAGCCAGCAGCCACTTCATCATTGCTGTAGCAATGCTATATTTAAGGTTGAGATGGCATTTTCATCGGCAACCTTATATTCTCTGTCATTTAGAACTTTCCCAGAACAATACCTTTCAAGCTGAAATCTCTATATTTGCTTTCTGCCAAGAAGTAGGGGTCTGCATAGGTGAGAAACTTGGTTTTCTTGAAAATAGAAATGGTAATTTGAATGATTTTTTTCTTTTTTTTTTCTTTTTCTTTCCCATGAAACTGTTTGACTAACTTGGAAAATGTCAGAATTGTAATTTTGAAGGAAGATGAATATCTTTTCATTCTGATAATATGTTTGAAAATTGTTCAGAGACAGATCTTCCCTGGTGCTGCGCAGCCGTGTGCCTGTACAGGAATGAGTAAGGAGTTGTTCTGCACTGTCTCTTTTGCACTGGGGTTTTGCATATGGGAGGAAATTGCTTCACTTGCTTAGCTAGAAGAGGTGAGGAGTAAAAGCACATAGGAATCCCTGTCCCCACATGCATTTGGTAACTTTGTCTTTGGGATGGAACATGCCTTCTTTAAATTTGGGGATATATATGAAAGATCTGGTCTAGTTCTCTATAGGTTATTTTCTGTAACTTTTGAAATCTTCATTTAACAGAGCAGCCAAGTATGTGCGTGGCATACAGAATGTACCAAAGTGCTTTGCCGAACGAGACCTTAGTACATACTAAATTTCAGAGGCTGGGCTCTGCTGCTCATGTGTTGTCTGCTGGGATGTTGGCACTTGAGGCGTGCGGGCTGCTGTAAGTGAAAGGCAAAAGCAAAGAAGTGTTTGACCAAATGAAACTAGTTTGAGCCTCTCTGCTTTCTATTAGTTACAGAAGAAAAGCAACGGCTGGTCTAGACAGTACTCAGATAATAAATCCATAAGGTTTAAAAAGGAGTCTGATCATATGTGTGGCTTTTGTTCCTACACTCTTGTTTACAGGTCCCAGATAGATCTCAAGAGGAAAAAGCACATTTATCTTAGTTCAATAGGTTCCTTTGCTGCTTCTGGGTTCATGGGTCATGATTCAATTTCTTGCTGGAATAGAGTCTTCACAAACAAGAATAATCATTCATTTGATTTTCTTTTTCTTCTCAGTTACCTTTTGGAGTGTTTCTCTGTCTATATAACACTTAGCCATTATTATCTTTTCTGGATTGAATACATCTATTTATTACAGGTTTTCATTCAGTTACACTTGAGCTGACATTGTAATTCTGAATCTATATTTTTTTGTACCTTCAAATCCAAAGCAAATGCTTTAGTGTCCTGGAATTTTATTCTTTGCAAAAAGGTGAATTTGTGGTGTTGTGTTCTTATTAATTTTTAATTTTTTTTTTTTTTAACTTGGAAGAGAGCTTACTTCTCAGGTAAATCAAAAAATCACAACTCTGTCTTCTAAATGCTAATATACTGTAGGATGGATATTTTGTTCTGCAGTGACAATGAACAAAATTACCAGTCTGTCTGATGTCATAAGTACAGTTCAATTCTCCTCCAGTTTTAGGCACCAGATTTCAAACTTTGAAGGTATTGAAGATGAAAACAAACAAACGAAAAAGCATAGAAAATATTTTTTGTGTTACTCAAAATCCTGAGATTTGCAGTTTTACTTTGGCGTTGGAAGTAGGGGTCTGGTAATGTGAGAGAAAGGCAAGTGGTGCTTAAATAACTTCTACACTGATAAATGTTTGCTTAGGATTTTATGAGATTTTATTTCTTTCATGATTTTAGGGAAATAAAGTTTTAGGATAGGTTTTTACAAATAATTGTTAATGATAGTATTTTTGCGCACTGTTAGGCTTATGTAAGAGAAGTTATTTATACCTGTGGAGACATGTACAACATACAGATCCTGGAGACAGACAGTTAGGAGCATTCAATGTCAAATGATAGGTGGACATGATCCCATGGAGTTTTTAATGAAAATTCTCAGAACAGAGATTGGAGCTGAGACTAGACTCTTACAGCATTGTACCAAATAAAGTAAACAGAGCTTCAGAAAGAGATCTTTTAAATCCCCGTTCCTGTTTCTTAACTGCCAGACTTTCTATTGTTACAATCAAATGTAAGATGAACCTTTCATAGTAAGAATTTAAAGAAATCTGGAGTAACCTTGGACATGTTTTTTTCACGCATCTAAAGATAGGTGGCAGTTATGCAGAATTGGGGAATTTGCAAAATCTTACTCTGTTTCTCTACAAAACTGGGAATATAAGCATAATGCTTAAAATTTAATATGATATAAACATGAATTTGGCTTCCTACTTCCATTGTCTAAATTGAGGGGGGGGAGAATGATAAATAATCAACTAACAGCAAGTAAATGGTAAAGCATAATTTAATCTTAATAGTTTTTCCATTTTGATAATGCAATGTGATGGTTATAGCAGAAAGCAATTTTAAAAATACAGGTGTCTTATCATGACAGTTTTATAGTTAAATTGTTTTGTGGTTTGGAAATGTGTAATAAAAATATTACATTACAAATAAAACCCTAATGTCGTAAGTGCCCATCAGGCACCATAGCAGTATGGGTTTGGTGTCTTACTCTCATCTGTAGTGCACAATTAGAGCAGGTAACTAACCACCAACAGAGGCTCGCAGCATGAGAGCAGCTTAGCTACCAATCAGAGAAGTAATTTTGAAAATATATAGTTATTTAGAGTTTATGCAAGTGATTAAAAGAAAATTATTAATTTTTTGCAAAATGACCATAGATTAAAAATTAAGAAAGAAAATGGCTGGCTTAAGCTTCTCTTTCCAAGGAAGACATTAAACGCATACAAAATGTGGTTGTTATACTTTGTTTTCCTTTTTTCTTAATTATGGATATTCAGAAACTGTAATGCCCGTCACCGCAAAAAAGTTTTGCTGTGTACAGGTCATGAAAGTAGGGTGCAATTAGGTTTGAGGGGTTTTCTTATGCAAAAATAAGAATTTCCAGTGTAGCTTACCAACTCTTTTGACTGAGATCTCTCAAAACTCATATCCCTACTCAAATTCACCGTTGTCCCAGCACAAAAAAAACCCACCACCCCTTCTGTTTTAAATGCCAATTTATAAATAAGTCTGTTTCTGTTGTGGGTCCTGTTACTTCATCTCTCCTCATGCAAAACTTATCAGTGAATTTTGCCTGTTGGCAGTCTCATATTTTCATTTATGAGGATTGTGCAGGTTGATTGTGGGGTGAAGGACTTATGGCTGCTCAACTCACGTTGATTTTAAATTTGGGATTGGGGTTTCTGTTGCAGATGCCAACTGCTGAGTGACCTATTGGTGTGTAATTGAGAGAGACTAAATTGTAGGGCAAGCTATGACTTGAAACTGCCTTGATGTTTCAGGGGCCACTTACCACTGTATTGTCACCTATGGTTTTGTGAAATGCTTGTGATGGTGCGAGGTTTAAAGCAGCAGAGAATTAACAGATTCTTGCTTTTCCCAGTGCCAAGAAGGTGATGTCTTTAAAGAGAAGTGTGAGAGGGTGGTTTCTTCCCGCAGTGCCAGATGTGCATCACATAACCCGTCTACTTCTGAGCGTGTAATGTATGGCCATACCTGTGGGCATTTCCAGAAGCTGGCTGCAGGCTGCCTTTCTCCCTGCATCAGCAGTTAGGAAAACGTACCTCTGGCCACATCTTAATGCTATTTCTGTGCCATTGGTAGAGCATGAAGTTACTTAAGGTTGATTACTGTGCTGAGTGAAGCTGTAGCTAGTTCCCTAAGCCCTGCTCATGCCGTAGGATATATAGTGCAATGCTAAAACATCAAACAGTTTGGTGTTCTGTGAGCTGTTTACTGGACTAAAAGGCTTAAGAAAAAAGAATTAAAAAAAAGGCAAAAAGTGTCAATTTTTAACATTGCGTAGCAATTTTCTTACTCCATACTTTAATACCCAAAGGGTGGGGAGTGGTGTCTGAGGCACTCTACAGTAGTGAGCAGACTTCCCCGAGTCTTTCTGTCACAGTTTTCTCTGCTTAGTCCACAAGACAAATAAAAATGTGTGGGAAAGCAAGTCAGCTCGATTAAGGGGTTTGTTGTACATGTGATGTTTTGTGATACAATAATATGCGAGTCACATAAAACTTGGTAGCCCAGGTTTCATTTAACCTTGAACTGTAGAAGGTGGCTGTGTGGAATGATGTAAACTACTTGGAAAAGGGTCTTGAATTACCTGTTAACCTGTTCCTACTGTTTCATTTGCAAAGCAGTTCAGTAACTCCATGGCTGTTAACAGGAGAAAGTTATGCAGTGTGTTACAGGGGTAAGAGAAAACTTCAGTGCAGTCGGGTTTGTCCTGCTGAGGGCCTGTGGTGGTGTATTTTGGCTTAGCACCCTTTCCCCTTTCTGGCAGTGTACCTCATGAATCAAGGACTTTCTGGCTCAATTTTGTCAGATACTGATTTGATTTCAGTCCTGTTGATGCCTTTTCAGTGAAAAGTACAGTTAGAGAATCTCCCAGAAAATCTTACTACTAGGCTGACCCACTTAAGAGGGAAAGAGGGAGTGAGACAAAAAGAAAGCAGGAAATTTCATAGGAAAGGAAGAACACAAACGTAAGAGCTGTGACTCTGGGGGTCCAGATTCTGTTCTTGCCTCAGGCATCGACTCCCCTGGGCAACTTGCTTTGGCCAAATCAGCAAATACCTTTGTGTCTTCATTTCTTGGCTTCTGTAGTGGTGAAAGTCACAAATCCCTTCTGTTAGGAAAAATACAAGGATTTATTGATTGTGAGTACTGTAAAGAACTGAAATACTATGCTCCTGAGTGTAAAACATGGATTGAAATAAATTAGATAGGCTTCTAAACACACATGAATCTTTCTTGCTAGCTTTGGAATATGGTCTTGGGTAAGTCATCTAATCTTTCTAAGCATGGGTCTTCTCATCTGAGAAATGAAGGTGAAAATTCATATGACTATTGTGGAATTAAAGTCTGTTGATGAATTAAATTGATTTGCACCCACGGTGCAGTATTATTTTGCCCTGACAGACCTGTACTACATGGTATTGTGCTTAATTTTAGCCTTATTTAATGAAATTCCATAAAGTATGAGAAAAGAATGGTTTTAGTAGACACCTTCAATGAATCAGAAAACAGAACATGGCACCTACAGCAAATAAATTATATATAATTTAATAATATATACATGTATACACATAGTAGGTTGTTCATTCTGTAAGATGCTTATACAGGCAAGCCCCAATTCAGGAGAGTACAACAGCAAGTTTTTTTGCTGTATTTGTAAGTATCAAGTATTTGGCATAGTAGTTAGAAACGATCTTAAGATTAATAAATGAGTAAACATCTTCTATTTCAGTAAATTTTAATCAGATCCATAAATTTGTTCATGGCCTAGGCAGTTTCCCAGGTGTAGTCCTAAAAAAGCAGGAAAAGGGAAAAATAAAATACAGGATTATTAATTAGGGTTCCATGAGTGTTGGTTTGTCAGTGGTTGTCCTTGGCTGTCTGGCTTTTCCAGTTGGTTGAGGTAGGATATAATGTATTCCTGAAAGGATTTTCTCCTTTTGGCTTATGGTTTTCTCTACAGATAGAAATGGAAGTTGGTTTTGGTCACCTTCCTTCTGCAGGTGGTTCCTTATGTTCTGTGCTCCACTGCCATCATCTGCTGTGTTTCAAAAGCAAGTGAAAAGGATGCCACTGTTACTGTGGGGAGGTTGCTTTTTTAGGCTGATTGATCTTGCTGTTAGGAATTGGTTCCTGCTACTTAACCTACATTTTCTTATGCCAAATTCTATCATATTAAACTGAGTTATTACTCTACATCATATTAAATATTTTTTTTTCTCTGCCCCCACTTTGTGCTGTTATATTTGAATTTGATTTACAGATTATTTTGAATACAAATAACTGTAAATTGATAAAGTTATTAAATGACTAGTCATCCAGTAGGAGAAAATAATGAAAGCAGAAACATTTCTAAAGCCTTCTATGTTATTAGGTGCAATGACACAGGGAGAATGTAATATAGCTAATTTTTCCACATCTAAATGTAATGGCCAGGACTTGGAGAAGTGCAGAAAGGTCAGGGTATGAAACTTTTACAACTTTTCTCACCAAAAGGGACCTTTGATGGAAACTGTAGAGGCTGTGATGTGGTCTCTACTCTCTGTACTGGATTTTGAGCTACTTATTTCTGGGTTTTGTCCATAACGATGCTCTTTCCTATGGGGAAGTATCATCCAAATAATGTATTTCGTTCTTCATCTAACACCGATGTGATTTTAGTGTTGGCTAGAAGAGCACAGAGAGGTGAGGTCCTCTCACAAATGTTAATGAACCAGAATTTATTTAAACTGTACATGGCTAATTATAGCACGAAAAACCAATAATGCGGGATTCTTATTCCTGTTTCTAGTTGACTGCTATAATAGGTTTTTTATAGTATGAAGATGTCTAAACGTCACAGGGAGAAATCAGGGCTGTGTTATGTTAGGTACTGTATGTATATTTAATGACCCTGATCTTATTTTAGCCATGACTTATGGTAAAGTTCTGCACTTAGTGTAGGCCAGAGTGGGATACACATACAGAAAGGTAGGTTACAGCTCTGCTGGACTGATGGGGCTCCATGAGGCTTTGTGTGGGTGAACAGACAGCTTTGGGATAAATACTTTAGTGGCTGGCTGTGCTTGCTTGTAAGTGTTTTGCTTCTCTAAACTGTATTTGCATTGCTAAAGTGTTAGGAGTTTGGTGTTAATTCTGTTAGTTTTAAAGCACAATTGCAATGAGTTTAGTTTAACTCTGGGTATGAAAGTTGTCACAACGCATCAGTTTCTGTGACAGTGACACAAGAGAACAGCACAGAGATACTTGCTCAACGACTGGCACATAATATTTGCATGGCTAACTTGTCAAAACTACTTTCTGCTACCCTCAACCCTGAAGCACTAACCTGGCTCATGAGAACTGGGTTTGTGTCTTCCTGCTTTGTACTTCATTGCCAAATAGCCCAAGGACAAGGACAAAATAATTTTGGGATTGCAAATCATAATTGCCAATCAGGATACAGGAATCCAAGATTTCAAATGTCCCTTTGGGAGAGCTATTGTTATGTCTTATGGGAGCTGCAAGAATGGCACAGGCAGCTTGGTAAAGCAATCCATTCTTTCCTCAACACACATTTATTTCTGCTCCTGTTTTCTGAAGTGTCCTTACAATTAATATGGTAGAACTAAAATTAAGATACTAGTTTGGATATGGGAACAACTAGGGTCAGATCTGGAGCAATCTACATGTGGCTGATCAGCAAGGCTCTTTAGAATATCGCTTGCACAGAAGCAGTGCTCACCTTTTTGGGTAACAGGAGGCACAGTAGAAAGAAGAGCTGTTCTGTCGGCAAACAATTTGTCTCCTACAGGAAGGGGGTTTTGCATGGTGTGGAAAACACATTACTATATAAATACTGTAGACTAGGTTATTTTTATTGGGGTTTTGTTCTGGGTTTGTTGTGGTTTTTTAACCAAGAGGGGCAAAAAAAAAAAAACCCACGGAAACTGTTCAGTCCTAATGCCGCTTTGGAGTTTGTTCTCATCTTCAACTGGTCCTTATGACATGGGGAGAGGGTCCCCTGGATTTGCTATAGGTGGAAAAGGGGAATGAGCAGCGATGAGGCTGAAGGTTTCTTGCCATCCCGATGCACCTATCTTGCATGCTTATGCTAGCTTAATATTGCTATGTTCTCCATGTTCTTGAAGTGCAGGATCTCAGACCTCCAACTGTGGGGGTACTTGATTCTAGTTCATTCCTCCAAAGACATGTGGCAGTCACAGAATAACCTTTTGTTGAATTAGAATGAAATACACAGTAACAGGCAGAAAAACAGTAAAAATACTCTTACAGATGTAACCCTTCTGAACCAAGTGAGGAAATCAAGCCACTTTCACCCTCTCAGATTTACCCGTGCTTCCTGTTTGTGTGTGAATCCCTCTGAGCTTTTAAAACTGGGCACTGGTGATCGGTTTTCTTGTTCTGAGGAAATTCCTTTAGTTTCAGTTGAAGCCAGAGTTCCTATATAAACGTCACTCGTCTTTCTGGCACAAGGAATGCAAGACAGTTTATAAAATCAAATCAGAAGTTGTATCAAGTACTGATTGCCCTCTGTCATCCCAGATGATGTTGTGCTGTTGCGTTCTGCTGATTTTGAAGCATTGAAGGACCAAAGTCAATTGCTCACTCAAGTTGTTTCATGGCCATGGATTTACATGTGCTCCTAGTGGACACAAGCCTAGATGTTTTGCTGGATCAGGGCCTGAATGCTTTCTGCCTTTGCTGGAGCCAGGGTCTCAGATCTTAAAGTGTTTGTCACTCATGAACTTTAAAATGGTATTTGAGGTGCTTAGCACTGTTTCCAGAAATGACTCCCCACCTCTAGTTTTTCCCATGTCTGTGTTTGCACTTATATAATTTATTTGGATTTCTTTGGCACCCAGTTTCAGTGGCTTACATAAAGTGCCATCCGGGTCTGAAAAGCTTCTGTCTCCAAACAAGATGATTTATAATGAAAGTTACATTGAAAACATTTGCTAAACTCTTCAACCCCTCACCACCCTTTTGCTACCAGCTTAGTTTATGTGTAAGTATCTTGTTTCGGGAACAGGCTTGTGATGTGTTATAGTCAGATTACATGAGAGGTTGGACTCCGCTTTCAGTTACCTATGATGCAGGGAGCCTGCAATGGTGCTCAGAGTTGCAGAGACCTTCTGGAGAGCTTCAGTTCTCTCATCTCTTACTCCAGTGGATCTACAACGATGGGCTCTGAGATCCTCTATGCCTGACTGATGCAAGATTCATGCTGCTGAGAGCTGGAGGGGGAAAATTGCATCTTGGTCAGATCATGTTAGAAGTGGGCAGAAGAAGTCCCTACCGCATACTTCAAAGAGTTTCTCCTCTGATTTGTGAATATCTTTTCGAAAGAGGAAAAAGAACAACACTGCTATCATAAACATAAATTCCCACAGTGATAATAGAGGTCCTTAAGCCCCCAGTGTATTCATTACTGTAAAGAAAAAGCAAAATATGCATTTCTTTTATTTTTAATTAAATTTAGGAAAGCATACCAAAATTGCATTTTGAAGAGTTCCTTTGTATGTCATGGACTCTCCTATGTTCATTACTTTATATCTTTAAAAAAACCTTCTTCAGTTAAATTCAGGGAGCCTGAATCTGCATTGTGATACACCAGTGAAGATGAATAGAGCAATTATGTACACATATAATTTTTTTCACGTGTGAGAAAGCAAGGAACTGAGATGTGAAACTTAGACTGTGAGCTTCCTTTAAATAGACATTATATTTTTAACTTTGGAACTAGCAGATTGGCATTCTTTTAAATGCCTGAAGGTTTTATACGCAGAGAAGGGAAATATGGTCTGTGCCCCACCTAGGAGCTTACAGGGAAAAGGTCACTGTATTTGATATGAATTTCTAGTTTTTCATGTCAGAGCAGGGGAAATTGTGAAAACAGTAGTTACTGTCTTAATCAAGCCTGCTTCACTGCCTAGTTCTGAAAGTGGTTCCAGGAACACTGTCCAAACATGATTTTAAAGGCACAGTCCAGTCTGACTTATTGGAACCTGCTGGGACCCACTGTCACCAGCATCATCCCTCTTGCAGCATGTTCTCAGGATCAGTGTTTCTGTGTGTGAATGCTGCAATGTGAGTTGTCTTCCCACTGAGTGACACGGGCGCTTCCTATCCATCAGTATTCCCCTGCTGCTCTGTACTGTCTTTGTGGACAGAAAATGCTGGCCAGGTTGGATTTGACACGAATACTACTCATAAGGGAACCGATGGGGCAAAAGAATTGGGGAAATTATTAGCCTTGCTAGTTGAAGCAAAATTCAAAAGCAGATGGGAATGCATCCTGTGATATCTCAGACTTATTGCAACAACGGATAAATGTCTAATTTTGGTAACGTAGGATTCCCTGTGCTCCTTGAGCATATGGCAGAAAAGTGGAGTTTGTTTTGGATAACAAAATGTAAGTTGGATTGAATAAACGTTGGTACTTGCAGGTTTCATGTATCTTCCACAGGAAATAAGAGAAAATATTGCATACACTAAGGAAATACATCTACTTATCCTTGATTAAATGATTTCTTGTCCTTTAAACTAGTATAGACACGCTTATGAGCTTTGGTTTTTGCTTTTTTATCCCCTTCTTCTTATCATGAATGAACTGTATGTAGGACTGAAGAACATTTACTTAACATGCTTCCCGTGTGTGTGCTCAGATTTATTTACTGAGTGATATGCTTCCTGCGGGACAGGGAATGGTGGGCTGATCAAGTTTTCCAAAACTGGCACAGGTAATTAATTGTGCTAGACAGCATGAGCAAGAGCGCTGTGTATGCCCAGTTAATTACTTTGTGTCTCTGGCTGTAGTGATGACAGAGAATCTCAAACCAGTAAATTCAGTAATCCACAAAAGATGTTCCAACACGGCAGAGCTGTGCATGATGCAGTGCATGGATTGGGGCTCCCTAAGCAATTTCATGAGCATATTAGTAATATAAAAATCTTCTTGCAGTTGCAGCTTCCCAGGTATGCAACGTGATTTTGGTTGGAAGCTGTATGAAAAAAGCCTGACCTATATTCTTTTCTGGTTGACATCTTACAGCTCGGTGGTTTTTATGGTTTATGTCTTGGGCAAGGCATAGGTGACTAAGTAGGAAAAAAAGATTGAAAGTACTTTTAAATTCCTAACATGTCATCATTTCCTACTTCTTTACAAAGTCACAGCTTTCTGTGAGAGGTCCAAAGATACCTCCTTACGACCTTCCAATTTTGAAAGCTGTGCTCAGCTGATTTGGGGAAGTTATTCTTTTATACGAGCTCAGTTGGTGGGGTCTTAACTCATAATCACAACTAACCAATATCTGTGTTTTGTGCATTGTGTATCTAGTACTTGCTGCTTATTATCCTCTGTGGGGATTAAAATTCTCTCAGAAATAACACAGAGCTGTGGCCAATGCCTCCAATACTGCTTGCTTACCATCATACTTAAAGTGGGATTCTCAGAGGGCAAAACACTGATTCACTGTAAAACTGGCAGCTTGGATTTTAGGGATATCTTTGAGTAACAGGTAAACCACAATCTCCTCTGAAATGCTGTGCAAGTTTAAGTTGGCCAAGGGGCTAAATTTGTTTAATTAGTTATGTAGGTGAATGACTAACCCAGTGACTAGATAGTGATACCTTTGGTTTCTGGGTCAAGTAGTCATATATATGCAGAGTGAGAAGGCAGAATCTGTCTGCATATTTTTTTCTTGTGTGTGTGTATATGTTTGTTTACAATCTGTCTCTCTAATGAATTTATATACTTGGAAGAACTGCATCCAAATTGGATGAGACAGGAGATGTGACCTAGATGTTTTCCACTACTATATTATGAAGTGGTCAAGAGTAGGAAGGCTTATTTATGAGTCAAATTTGAGTCAGATAGCCCTGTGACCTAGAAGAAAAGGGCAGCTTTCTAGGGAGAATGTTAATCCTGTTCCATGTTGTGGGGTAAAAAATGAAAAGCCCTCTATTTGGTTTTATTTTATCAGACGCTGTACTAGCAACATAGATTATTTTTTCCCTGCACATCTGCTATTCTTCAGGCTCGTCAAGTAGAGCAGAAACAAAAAATAATGGAAAAGCAGTAAAATTAGACACTTTAAAACATTTTTGTGAAAAGTGGTGGCATTGACAAGCATGTTCTGAGCAGAAAAAGAGATTTAAAAATAATTTCAGAAAAACCATGTTTTTCAATTTATTGTTTTAAATAATGTTCTGAACTGTTTGGCAGAAAGAGGCGAATTTGAATCTTATTGTTAATAAATCTGCACATTGGATTGTGAAAAATAATCTCGACTGAAATGCATTGTCCATCACTAGCTATAGACCTCTTTCTTTGTTCTGATTTTAGAAAAGCAAATCTGTTCTTTTATATGATCACATATTTCTAAGTACCACTGACTGAAGAGTGTATATATATAATGTTAAGTATATTGCTGAATTAAGCTCACGTTTATTCATTGGTGGATAGAAGATCTCTGGTTGTTTGTTGTTAACGTCAGATCAGAATAGGAAAAAGATTGAGAACACTGATCTGCAATTATCCACTGTTTCTACTCCATATTAGGGTTTTTAGGTACTAGGTCCAGAAAGAGAACTTCTAATTTAATGTTTGATTCAAGTAAATGATGTGATGATTTGACCCCCTTGTTTCTCAATCTTGCATCTCCACCTGCAAAGCTCAAATCCTCGTGGGCACCTTCGGATACTGCAGTTCCCATTCATCTTTCTTTGTCAGCATATTTGAGAGGAGGCTGGGAGGCAATAGAAAAAGAACATCCTCTTTTTAGACAAAAATAACTTTTATTCATAAGAGATTTTAAGATATCTCTTTGAACAGCTACTGCTGTCGTGTCCCATGAGTGTCCTGTGTCATGTCCCACTCCCCCTTTTTTTTTTCAATTCAGTCCTTGGAACTGCTTTCATTTTTGAAAGTAAAGTCCTGAAAAATGGTTCAGTTGGCCGTTCATATCCCTGGAAAACCAAACTAGATAATTTATTTCTGCTTCACACTCTTAATAGTTGGGTTTCATGTAGTGCATGTAAAGTGAGATTTGTACGTAGCTGGATTAGCCCTGTTACAGGGCAAGCAGTGAATGGATGCCCTACCTCTTTGCCAGAAGCAAATCCTTATTTCTGCCTTGGCTTAAAGAAATTGGAGTTTAGATAATGTTTTTGACTTCTCTGCATCAGGGTCTGCAGCACCACTTTAGTATACTGGTATGATTTAGAACTGTATGTTATTATTTTGCTTTTCTTCAAAGGGGGATTTTTAGCTTCTCTGAGCACATGCAAAGTGTCACTGGACAAAGGCACTAGTGTCAGAGTAGAGTGAGGAGGACTGGAACTGTTAGATGTTTGTATTTGTAGAGGTTGGAAGCAAGATGGTTTGGGAGGAGAGAGAAAAATCTAGTTTCCAAAGGAACATCAGAGCTGCAGCCTTCTCTTAAGAACAAGGAAATGGGGAGTTTGACTCCTGGACTATTTTTCATGCTCTTCACTATGGCAGCTGTTTCATAGCTGCCTCTACTGCCTATTCACTAGCTTTTATTATGTCGGTATTTTGTCCAGAAACACTGAGCTTGGTACATTGGCTAAAAGATGCTGAGCGCTGCTGATGTCTTTTAACTGTGTTTGCCTGAAGGGGAGGTTTCCCATCAGTGTGATTTCCTTGAACTGTGCACAGAGGGGATGTAGCAATCCTTGTATGGTATGATAGGCAGACCAAACAGAGCTCACCTACATTACTTTTAAATTTTCCAGTAATTCCTGAACTTGACAAGTAGGACATTGAGACTGTTATATTTTTTTCTTTCATTTTTTTTTAAAATGTAAACTTTGTGTTAAACTGGACAGAAATCAGGTAATTGATGGAGAATGAGATGGTGTCCAGAATAGTGAAACGATTGAAGTGTGACATTGGTGCTGAGGGTATCTTCCATCAGCAAACTTGGTTAGAAATGGAAAATTAATGCCTTTTTTTTTTAAAAAAAAAAAAAGATGCTATAGTGCTTGCTTTCAGATTATGTTCATTGTGTGGGTCTGTTTAGTTTGCCATCAAAATCAGATGGATCTGGGCTGAATTCTGCTTTCTGAAAGTACAGATTCACAGAATTGTAGGGGTTGGAATGGACCTCGAGAGATCATCGAGTCCAACTCCCCTGCCAAAGCAGGTTCCCTAGAGCAGGTTGCACAAGTTGGCATCCAGACAGGTCTTCAACATCTCTAGAGAAGGAGACTCCACAACCCCCTGGTCAACCTGTTCCAGTGCTCCATCACCCTCACCGTAAAGAAGTTCTTTCCCATGTTGGTGTGGAACCTCCTGTGGTCCAACTTGTGACCATTGCCCCTTGTCCTGTCCCCACAGGCCACTGAAAGAGCTTGGACATCCCCTCTTTGTCTCCCACACCTCAATTATTTATAAACATTGATGAGATCCCCTCTCAGTCTTCTCAAAGCTGAACAGCCCCAGCTCACTCAGCCTTTCCTCATAGGAGGGATGCTCCAGGCCCTTGATCATCTCTGTGGCCCTCTGCTACCTCAGACTTGAGACGATAGGCATAGACAGTTAAGATCTTTACTCTGTTTTAGTCAATAAGAAACCTATCTGGTTTAGAGACCAAAAATTGATAACCATGCAAGGATGCCACATGTGCATAACTCTTACTGTTATAAATTTTAAATATTTGATATGAAAATCACAAAATACTTCATATTTGATTGCAGCTCTGGGGAAAATCATGCTAGACTGCTTAGTTCTAGAAGTGTATTTATATGCAATCTATATATAAAGAGTATATATGCACCTTTTCACCTTTTGACTTTTTTTTGATAAAATCTTTTGCAATAATTTCCTTCCTCTCAGGAGATGAGTTATCAGCTTGTCAAGCAGTGTGATGGTACTGTCACTATTCTCAATTGCTTACAAAAGGTGATTGTAGTCCTCCCTTGTTTCTCCTGATTTAACTCATAAGTAGTTCCACTAATCTCCATTAGCCTTCTCCTTTCTCATGTACTTTTAGCTACGATCAGATTGTGTATTCTTTCAGTCACATTTATTTTATTTGCTTGAACTAATTCATTTTATTGCTGTCAGTGTCACCAACATAACTATGTAAATTATGAAGGCTGGTGTATTCTTCAGTGTATAGCTGGAAGTTCTGGTATGCTGTTTGGAAAGGAATTGTTTGCTGATTTCCTGATATGATGGGGAAGGATTTTTAATTTGAAAAGAGGGGTACATGGTTAAGGATAAATGATGAGAACATTTGCTGTCATAGTAAGTTGTACAAAGTGGTTATGGTTTATATAACTAGGGAACTCGTTGCTGTGTCTGAAGGATAAATGAAGAGGACACATTTCTATCTTCTGCTTAGGTCATACATGCTGGCTAGCACAGCTGTAACATTCTTTTTACAAAATACAAGTTTATTTGTAAGAAGCAACTTTGAAATCACTAAAGCAAACAGTCCATCAGCTTACATAATTGCAAGCGCCATGATTAGGCATGTTTAATCTAGCTGTTCCTCGGTGAGTTTGGAAGGGAACTAGAGTAACTTGCTGAACTGAAGGTATGAAACTCCCCCCCCCAAACCAGTGATTGATCAGTGATGTGAGGGGAGTTTGTAACAGATAAAGGAGTTGAGTGTGGACATTCTGGAGCTCTACTTGAAGCACTGTGTTGTGTCAGTATGTGTCAGTGTGGCTAAGCTGGCATTGCTGCCTGGGGAAGTGACCTCTCTCCCACTGCAGGTTGTGTGGTGCTGGGTTTGGGCACAGGTCTGTGTTAAACCTACACACTCCCCCTTTGTTTTTTTTTCTTCCTGGCTTGGCTTTCACCTGCATCAGTTCAAGAAAATACAAGTGACATGGGAAGGCTGAATCGCTGCTTGTGGCACTAGTGTTAGCTTCTGTGAGTCTATGGCAAACCACAGTACACAACTCTGTAGAGTTTGGAGTTCCTAAACGATTTTTTTCTCTGCTTTAATACATGTCTCATGTACTGAAGCACCCATCCTCCATGGAAACAGGAACCTGATGTCAGTAAGGTTCACTGACATTTTCACTGCTGCTGAAGATCCCCCAGCTAATCATCCCTGCTGGCAGAGAGCCGGGGATGCAGTGAGAAATTTTAGTTTTCTGCCTGTGTCGGGGTACTTGCCATCTCACGTATTCTGAAGGTACATGCTGCCTCCTTCCATTCCCAGTGTGATAATTTGCAGAGAACTCAGCAATGGAAAAATCTCTTTAAATTTGAAGGAATAACAATTTTTAAAATTATTCCCTGAAGCTTAGTAGCTTCACTTCACAAACAAATCGACCTCTGATAAATACCTACAGGAAAAACAGCCAAACTCCTTAATTACAAGTGATGCCTCTATGCATCTATGATCAAAATCAAGATGCCTCTGTGATCAAAATCTTTGCCTTGTTTTCCTGTCAGGCCTCATTTCTACCAAGGAACCTCTTTCCTAAGGCCAGCAGGACTGCTGTGATGTAGGAGGAGATAAATACATGTGACAAAGAATGTGAAGGGGCAGAGCCCTGCCTCGACATTGACTCAGATAATTGAGTTATTGGGGAGTTAGTGTAAAAGTTGACTGTTTCTTGGGAGAGATGTCACACGGCATTCTAGTAGTGGGAACAATAAGTATCCTCTGGCAACATTTATACTTGCCATTTTTCCCCTTTCAGTTAGTGCTCCTAATTCCTTTTGGCACTATTTTCAGCAACTTCAGAATAGAAGTTTAAAGTAAAAAAAATCAAGGTACACTGCAGTATATGACATCTGCTCACCTTTGTAGAGATCATTGTTAGGTGGGGTCCTTCAATAGACACTGTTATTTATATCAAGAAACCCAATTCATATTCACATATGTTGTTTGTGTAGGGTTGCCAGAATTTAACCTTCTCTCCAGCTTCTGTTAGTAGCTACTCAGATACTATAGCCAGCAGTTGAAATGGAAATCTGATATTCTCATATGAAAAAAACCCAGGTTTTTTGCTATGAAACTTGCATTCTTTGCATCCAGTATGCACAAAACTGCAGATATAAGTGTTTGATGTTCTAAGTAGTGCTGTTCGTTAAGGCATAGCGTTGTATACTAGTAATTACAGACGTTAATTATAGAGGAGAACTGGATTATGACTTTGGGTGCCCTCATTAGGAGGGGACAGTGTGTAAGTGGTCCTAGGAGGCTTCGTTAATTGGAGAAAACTTGTTTTGCAGCATCTTCCTTGCCTTTTTCACCAGGAGGTAATAATTTACTACTGCTTATGCAAACACCAAACAAGATACTGCTGCTGTAGGTCAGCACCGCTGCTTGGTGAGAGAAGTGAATGTGACTCAGCTTCGTTAATTCACTTCCAGCCCTTCCCCACCTTTTGCCCCCTTTGGCCCTGTTTTGCTTCTCCTTTCCTGGGTTTGGTTCAGGTAGTCTGTATGGAAGTGTGCATGCATCCTGTGATGCTTCATCAAAGACTTTCTTGCAAGACATAATATTCACAGAGGGCTGCTTCCTCAGATGTATCAACTATACCATATGGCTGTTGAGCTCTTCCCATGTTTCTTTAGGAACCCAACCATATACATGTGCACAGGCACCTGTTACGCTGTACAGATACATTACGTGTAGTTATCTTGCAACCATGAGGCATTTGCACTTCAGGAAACTCAAATAACTCTTCTGTGTCTTTAAAAGGGAAAGTAACCACGGGCTCTCTGGAATTCTAAGTTGCTTGTGTGTGCAGCTAATTATTTTGAGATTGAAACAGCACCCACGAAGCATGTCCATGAAATACATAATTAAAGTATCTTGTGTTCAATCATGCCATTGGACAGCTAATTGAAAATCACATTGTGTCTACATAATGAGACAAATAATATATGCATTTGTGCACTGATGAAATGACTCGTCCTATAGTCTTTTCCCCTTTAATTGCTATGATGGCAACTGGCAGAAGCAGACCACGTGCTGGGCTGTCCTTGATCAGCAAATCTAACAGAGTTACTGTTAGGGACTCCCCTGAGTTCAAATGAAAGAGGCTCTCTGAAGGATGGGACTGCTGCTTCCCACAATTTCTATACAGATGCGTAAGTCGGGCAGAACATGTCGGGTTTCCTACTGTCTAGGAAGCCAGTG
Organism: Heliornis fulica; assembly: GCA_013399135.1. Taxonomy (NCBI): domain Eukaryota; kingdom Metazoa; phylum Chordata; class Aves; order Gruiformes; family Heliornithidae; genus Heliornis; species Heliornis fulica. The sequence continues at coordinate 371,871 of VXBZ01012544.1, read as the reverse complement.
GCTAGCACATCATATGCCTTGTCTTCATAAATGAACAGAGTATATGTGTTTATGGTGGGGAATGGCTTGGATTGTTTTGGCTTGTGTCTGCCCATAGGTTCGTGATATCACGACACTCTATGATGCCCAGTTGGCTCTGCTACAGCAGAAAGTCCCTGCCGAGCAGCTGACATTTCAGCAAGTGAAAGTCTGGGGCTTGCCAAGCTCCAAATAGCATCTGGAAATCTTGCAAATAGACACTTGTCCTCAGTCAGTCTCTTGAGGATCTGGTGACTCAAGAAGTATTAACAGCAGGGAGTACACTGGTCTTAGCCACGTCCCTTGTGTGATTTTTTTTTTTTTTTTTTACTTCTTCAGTATTTATCTTGCTCCCTGCATTAGGGGAAGTGTTGTGCTATGTTTTATCATCATGCCATGAATGTGTTTCTTAAAAATGTAAGGGCACAGAAGGATTCCTTTGCCCTCTTTTCCACCACCATGTGGTGTACATTTGTGGAAGATAGGCGTACTCTGACCAGTAAACTATCTTTCTTGCTCCAGTTTATACATACACGCACACACACACATATATAGAGAGATAGAGAAGATTTGTTGTATTATGCTGTACAGTTTTTTTGAGGAACTAAGGTTGCTATAGAAGAAAATTGTTTTAAGGATAAACATATATAAGGAGAATTCCATACTAGTCTTTCTTTTTGAAATGCACTGATGCAATAGCCACAGAAAGGAAGACTCTGGGATGTCACTTCTTCCTCACAGGATTCAGAGCTGGATCAGGGTTTAACTACAGTGGAACTTACAGACTTATTTTTACAATCATAATTTGCATGTTCTCCCTCTCATCAGAGGAAGAAGAGCTTTCCAGTTTACTGGGTCATCCATTTGTCATAGAATTGCCTGAGAAGAGCTAGTTATTTCAGGCTAACATTTACACACATGTATGTTCATGTATATGTTCTTTACATAAGATTAATTTTTCCTCAGCCTACAGTCGCACAACCAATCACAACTTTCTTCTGTAGCTCCTGTACTTTATGACATCTAAAAAAATGTCATAGTGCATTAGTGCTAGGGAGACAAAGACAAGGAAGGAAGTCTGCTGACGCTGCCTTTTACATTTAAAATCATGCAATATATCCAGGGGTTTAGGATGTGTTTTCTCAGGAGGTTCCAATGACCTAAGTTCCCTGCTGTTTATCTTTTGCAGTCACAGTCTTCTAATTATAATGCCACAATTTTGGGAAAGGTGATAGTCGCTTCAACTGGCTTCAGACTTCGCACTGCAAAATTATATCTCGCTGCTGCTAGTGCCTGACAAAGATCTGGCTTCTAAACAAAGGCAAAGAGGAAAGAATGAGGCAGCAGACCCTGCAAGAGATAGAATATTGTCTGTGTGATTAAAGCTCTTTTATTAGGCTGTGGTCTGTAATAGGAAGGAAAAAGCATGATCTCCACTGATCTGCATTTTAAACAATGTTGAGGATTAGCAGAGGGGCAACAGATGCACCTATTGAGCTGTAAAGGAAGGGATTCAGAGCTATAACGTGCAGATGGGAGATTATTGTGCTGTACCTCCCTGCATGTGCCAGTCGGTACTCCTGCCTCTCTGCAGAGTGGCACTTATCATCTCCGTCAGCCCTCCGCAGCACAGAGCACGCACAGCACAATAAACCTGCCTTAGCCCTGCTGCCGAGTTGAGCAGACACTCAGCTGATCCAAACAAGCAGAGACCGAGCTGTGGCAGCCATTCTGCTGCTGCCGGTTGGATCATGATATGGACACTGGATGATTATCACATCCCTCCCTAACGCAGTCTTTCAACCAACTTAACCCTTTTCATTTTAGTATCTTGGTCTAATGATGCTGCCTGTCATTTTGCTACAGACCTATCCTTTTCCTAGAGCAGAGTGAGTAAAATGGTAGGAGAGAGGAGGGANTTTTTTCTTTTTTTTTTAACTGTTCTTCTGTCATTGCTTCCAAAAATCAGTGTCCTTTCTCCTATCTGAAATAGTGTTGCAATTTTGTTATTTGTGTTGCATGATCCATTTAATGAAATTTGAAAACTCTTACCAAATATATGCATTCACATATAGCATTGGAAGCACCCCACTTTTGCTCTCAGCTTTTCTGCTGTAAGTCAGGAAGAAATTCCGTGGCACAAACTCAATTATTCTCCTTTTACAGAGATATAGTGAGGACTGGGTGTGAGGTTGTTCTGAAATTCAATAAAGATGATGGTATATTGGCTAATTATTTTTTCTCTAGAATATAGTTTGTAGTTTAAAATGCATTAATACTGGTTTTCTTGCTTTTACCTGGTCCCACCAATTTAAAACGTGATTGTGACTTATGCTTGGTTTCTAGCTCTGCCACAGGGCATTTGAGTGACCTTCAGCAAGTACCCAATTTCTTCATGCCTAAAGTCTTTATCTTCAAACAGAGAAATAGTATATAGAATTAGGTGTCCCCTTTGACTGCCTTCTCTATATAGATAATAACCATCTACCCCATGGATGGTCCTAACACCTATTTTGTGTATTTGCGATGTTTATCACAATGGAATCCTAGTCTGGGATTGAGTCTTCCAGTATAAACAAGAATAATAATGCCATAGGGCTCTCATTCACATAATTAATCCTATGTTCTGTTATGTGTTTTCTCTTTAAAATTAGTTTTTTTCCATGCTCTTGAGCTTGAAAAAGACTGGAGGAAATAATTCTTTTCTGCAGTGCCATATTACTGTGTTAAATGTGTCGTTGTGTTAGAAGTTGGCCTTTCCCAATAGCAGCTTGAATATTACCTCATGCTTTGTTTGCTTATGAGGGTGGAAGAGAAGGTGAAAATTCATATATATACTCATATTTAAAATTTATATATATACACTCACAATGAGTATTTCTTTGCTTTTTGGTTAGCACTGGTTCTACGCACCTGATAGCTCTGTCACATTATTGATAGCTCTTTAACTCTTCAAGATTAATCTCTGCTTAAAACTGGAACCCAACTCAAGAACTGACATGCTTTCTATAGCACCCGTTTCCCCATCTTGAACACTCAACAGCAGATTAGGAAATGTGAACCTCGAGCCATAAATCAAAGTTCTATGTGCCAGTACAACACGAGCAGAAGTGGTGAGGAGGCTGCTGGGGAGGTAGCAGTGCACTATTGTTCGTGCTTTGGTTAGGTTCTGACATGGGGCTGATCTCCTAGCCGTGAAACAAATTCTTATCTGAAAAGTAGGATTGATGAATTTATATAATTTATATTTCAATCCAGGCAATTTAAATCATGTGGTTTTATTGTTCTTTAAATCAGCAAGGGCAAAGCCTTGATTTAATTTATGATTCCATGCTAATTTGTCATTTGTACTTGTTAGCTGTTTTCCTGAAGAAAGGCTAATTTTCAAGTTGGTGGCTATCCAGGTGTGCTGATTTGCAAAAAAAAAGTTGACTTCATGTCAAACTTAGTATTTCTTTTCTGTCATAAGGATGACATTGTTTGCCACTGCCCGTTTTTTGAAGTCATAATGCAGTTAATGTGCATCTACTAGCATCCCTTCTTTGAATTTTGTGCTTTGTTATGGATTGGTGGCATGTGTTTGCTACTCACTGTACATGGACATGTATTCTTTATCATTATTTTGCAACAGCTTCTCTCTGGTTTGGAAATTGAAGTGAACTTGATTGAAAAATTTAAAATCATTAATTATCCATATTGCTAGTTTCATTTAAAAAAAAGCACAAATGAAAAATATTGTGAAACTATTTGTTTTGGACGGTTACAACAGCATGTGAGGTACCTCTAGACAGGTACTATACAGAGCTCTCTCTGCTGACTTCTCAGTGCACCTTGCCCTTCACCTGATGTTTCTGGGCTCTGGAAAACACTACGGTGCTTTGGGATCTGCAGCCAGTAGGAATCCCCACTCAGAATTAGAGTAAAACCAACCTAGCTTTAAAACCACATAATCAGAGGAAGATATCTTCTTCAATTGCATCTATTACTACTCTTCCTTTTAGCAAGTTAAGCTATCATTACTGTCAACAACTTAATACTTGGTCCTTCAGTGGTTCTTACCTGCTGCGTGGGAGGAAGTAGATAGGCATTTGTATGGCTGCAAATAGACTGGGGCATGGCTGATGAGAAACAGACAGCTCATTCACATCTGTCTTTCTCACTCCCTATTTGTTGTACAGCTTCTGGTTTAGGTTTTGGTTTTTTGGGGTTTTTTGGGGTTTTTTTTGAGGGGGGGTTGCTTTGTACTAGCTAGAAAACTTTAGGGGAAAGTTGTTTCTATTAAGATAATTCTTCATGTTTTATATATGTTTTACTTAACAGTAATTTAAGTACACTTGTAAATAAGCATTGTTGTTCCACTAAACATCCTTAAAGCACTTGGAAAGTGTTCTTTGTTCATTAATACCTATAGAGACTGAATGGAAGGAAACCACTGAATGAACCAAATTCAATACGTTGTGTTTTTGAGACCAAAACCAAGAGTGGCTGATAACCAGATGGTTGTGCTGCCATCCAGAGGTATTTTTAGACATGTTGGAGACCTGGGCAGGCAGGAACACCCCTGAGTTCAGCAAGGGGAAATGTCAAGTCCTGCACTTGGGGAGGAATAACCCCAAGCACCAGTAAATGCAGGAGAACAACCAGCTGGAAGGTAGATCTGCAGAGAAGGACCTTGGGCTGCTGTTGGGCAACAAGCTGACCATCATCAACCAGCTGCACACACTTGTAGCAAAGGTAGCCCACAATATCCTAGTATCTTAGGCTGAAGGATTGACTAGGTTGAGTGGAAGAGATCCTTCTCTGTTCAGCGCTGATGAGGCCACAGCTGGAGAACTGCATCCAGTTCTGGTCTCCTCGGTACAAGAAACAATTTATTGGAGTCAATCCAGGATAGGGCCATGAAGATTAAGGGACTGAAACAACTTTTGTAAGGGGAGAGCTGGGACTGTTCAGTCTGGTATAAAAGCTCAAGGGTTACTCATCAATAAATAAATACCTAGGTGAGAATGGAGAGAGAGCTAGCTCTTCTCATTAGTGCCCACTGACAGGACAAGAAACAGTAGGCACAAATTAAAACACAATTCATCCTGAACACAAGAAAAGAGTTTTTTACACTGAAGGTGGTCAAAAAATGGAACAGGTATCCAGAGAGGTTCTGGAGTCTCCATCTGTGGAGATATTCAAAATCAAACTGGACATGGTCTCAAGCAGCCTGCACTAGCTGGCCCTGATTGAGCAGGGGCTTGGACTAGATGATCTGGAGAGGTCCCTCCCAGCCAGCATCATTCTGTGACTGTAACCAACAGGAGATTCTAGATCTTTTTTTTTTCTTTTCACCAGTGGGTTCTGGACTGCTAGCACAAATCAGGCAGCATTTTGAGAGAAGATTTGATTTATTTCTTTAACCCTGTTCCTAAATAACTGGCCATCTGCTGCCCTGATTTGCTTTATGCTCTTCAGGATGCACTGCCACCAAGTGTCACCTGGATGTTCCTGCTCTAGTATTCATAGATCTGGTTGTTTCTGTGTTTTCAGGAGGCACCTTCCCTTCCCAGAACAGCATCAGGTGCAGTATGTGGCACCATTCACATACAGCTACAGAGGTAGATTCTGAATACACCGTGGAGAAGAGAGACAAACATTTTCAAGAGGACCTTTATTTTGGGCTTCTTCATGTAGTTGTTAGTGGGATTTACAGCTGATGATGTGGGCAGAGGGATTCTCCTTCATATTTGATAATTTATAATCACACAAGGCAACAGATTTGCCTTAAATCCATTTAATCTGACCAGAGGGGAGCATCTATGCTTTTTGTCAGTTCTGGTTTTCTCAGCTGTAGCTATAAACCTCTGTTTAGACATCCTTATCTGAGTAGTAATCTTCTCTTTCTGTGTTTCTCTGTCTCCTAGAGCTTGCTGGGGCTTCTTCCCAGTGTAAGGGAAGGGATCTGGCGTTAATGACTTCTAAAGTCTTGCATCTGAAAGTAAAAACGGTCATTCAGGAAACTTAGGTCATGTCCTTCTGAAGCTGAAAACTGTGTGGCTAAATCTGCTACACGCTCTACTGTGTAAGGTTCATGGTAAGCATGTGCTTTCAGGCACTCATTTCTAGTGCATGTAGTGAATCTGCTTGTGCAGGAGACCTCATTGACCTGGGCTGGATCTCAGGAAGCAGATCCTGTCCTTATAATCAGGGCTGTCGTGCTGGTTTGTGATATTGCATAGGTCGCATCAGCTCATGGTGTTTCCCATATTGGCTTTGTTTGTCCAGCTGACCAAACCATGCTTGCTTGTTTGCAGATTGAGTTACCAGAATTGGACTTTCTATCTCTGAAGACTGAGGCTATTCTTTATTTGTCCTTTGCCAGAGTTTCTCATTCTCTTTTGAAAGTCTTTTTCTGTCCTTGCTGAGAGTTTTTTTAATTATTCCCCAAATAAGATTTAGGCTCTAACCTTTAGTGTCTTAGGCACAGAGGATCACAGAGAGATAATGTTTCTGTGGGATACCTGTCCTGACAGATAAATGCTGATGAGTCTTATGTTCAGGAGAGACCCTTACATCTACCACCTTATGCCACTTGGACATAGACTTAATGTGCAGGCAGCCTGACCCCGCAGTACAAGTAAAGAATATCACAGCAGTTTCTAGTCACTTAGGAGCTCATAATAGCAAAGCCAAAGAATATAAGTGTGTGTAATGTTCGTAAGGACAATACACTCTTTTCTTGTGCTCTTTATAGGCAGTATCCCTTAAGGCCAGTGGCTTTGCAGAAAGTGATATGTGATTTGTCTAATGCCATTATTGCGGGGTAGTGCTGTATTATCTGAGCACGTTTATCCCCTGTGTATGTCGGGACACAGAATGGGCACAGCAATCTCAATTATTTCTGAGCTGCCTCCTCTTCTGTGCGTGAGCAGCTCTGAGTCAACACTGAGCTCCTCTGTGGCTGTTGTTTGTAGACTGTGCTGTGTTCTGTCACCTCCTTGGAGAGGCTGGGAGGGCTGCGGCTTTTCTCGCTCGGGGAGAGTGGGAATAATTCCAAGGAAGCCAATGGGATCATACCAGTGAGTGTGCACAATGAAGACTGGGTCCTCATGTGGATGTGTCATTCTTGAGGGATGTTATTTTTAACTTTGGGACAGACTTTGTAGCTTGGAGGGAGAAGTTGCTTGTTTTGTTTTGGTCTATATACCTGGTTTAAATCAGGCTTAAAACCTGTCCTTCTTCTTCAGGAATTTTATTTATTTATTTATTTTGATCAATACTTCCTGAGTTTTTTGACACCTCATACTAACTGTGTGGATCCAAGACATACAATTATTAATGGAACAGAAAGCAACCAGAGGAAAAACCCTGGGAATGAGATTCTCTATTGACACGTAGAAAACTCATCCTTTCTTTACCCTTCTTTATTGTGACTCTGGCCTTGAACTAGTTAGCGTTTGTGGGGAGTCTGATTTAAGGAATTTTTGCTGATACTAAGAAATAGTCATTCTGAGTAAAGGCAGAACCTTTTCTTATGCACAGGAGTGGTGCAGTAAAAAGTGCTGTAGATTCAGGAATAGCAATGCCTGCAGATTTGTTTTGCCTTAGCGATAGTTACACGTACAGAGAGTTGTAGACTTAGGTGACTATTGAGAACAGCTGGTTTTGGCACAGCTATAAGGTCCACAGCCAGATTGTGCAGTGTTTCCATCTCATTCTCTACAGCAACACCTATCAGAAGCAGCAAGGTTTGGATAGCTATAAGCTGCTGATGAATAGACTGTAAATTTCTGAAACAGATGAGACTTGTTTTGACTTCAGTGGGTTCTAGGGCAGACCCATGGGATTATTGTCCTCCCCAGTGAATTCTTCCAGAAGAGAAAAATCCACAGTGGGATCTTCTAGCAAACCAGGCAGGGGTTGTTGCACATAAAACCTGGAACAGAAGCGTGACACAAAAATGTGTTTTGACAGCATAGTTTTCATGGCAATGTCCTTTTATAATCACTGGTTCTTTACTATGTTTGAAATTGAACTCTTATTTCAGGACATACTTAGCCTTAGCCACTCCAGTATGAATTTCCAAATGATGAAGCTGGGTATCAGAAAGTGGGTTGCGGTGTACATGTTTATATTTAACCAAGCACCTTTATTTGGAAAGGAAATTAAATTCACTTTATTTTCTTTCTCTTTCTTTCTTTCTTTCTTTCTTTCTTTCTTTCTTTCTTTCTTTCTTTCTTTCTTTCTTTCTTTCTTTCTTTCTTTCTTTCTTTCTTTCTTCTTCTTTGGTTTTGGGTGTTTTTTGGGTTTTTTTGTTGGTGTTGTTTTGTTTTGTTGGGGTTTTTTTGTTTGTTTTTTTTTCAGAGGCACAGCACCATGCTCTCTAGATATTACACTTTTTCTCATAAACCTTACCTTAAATTAATGAGTTGCCTGGGCCTTTTTTATAAACATGTATTGAATATGACCCCCTGCTTTCCTCACTATGTAAGGAACACTGTGAACCATCTGTAGAGAAGTTTGTACTACATGAGCAAGCAGCTCCTGTTCTTCCCAGTGTAGAAGTCGATAAATGCTTTCAGCTCCATGCTGTGACCCAAGCCATTATTCTCATGCTAAAAGAAATACTTTTGAAAATTGGGGTTTTGTTGTATGCCTGTTAGTGTTCATTAAAATGATAATAGTCTAATTTCTCTGACTTCTTAATTATTTTGCTGTGACTTTCTTTTTTTTTAAGATAGAAATCAGTTTTCAAATGGTCTTTCTTCCAATTGTTCTAAGCCAGAGACTGGGAGTTTCATATTTAGTATAATTAAGAAAACTTGGTATTTCCTTTATTTTTTTTTACAGAGGAGCATATTGCAAAATGGGAAGAGCAATTTCTATAGCTGTTGCATGAGATCTCTGCCCACATTATTTTATGTACACAATCTAGTGTGGAGGGCAGGAAGCACTTAAAGCTTTTGCTCACATTGAAACTATGTAGACCCAAGTGTAGGATAGTGGGAGGCAGGTGAAATACTAGGATGTCTTTAAAATTATTTCTTTCTATTTCATCCTATGGAGCTGTGTTCTGCAGGCCTATAAGTCTGCTGGTATGAGTCCCCAGACCTTCACCCAATCTCTTGCTCCTCCAGTAGGTTCAGGGCTGCCCTCTCTGCATTACCCTCCCTGTTCCCTTGGCTGCAGCGTGCAGCCAAGGCAGTGCAGTTGAGCTCTGCTCAGGAGTTCAGTCGCATGCTGACTGACCAGTAAGGCATTTTTTCTTAGCCAGACTGAATGACTAGAAGGCTAATCTGCACCCTTTCCTGTCCTGTACTTGGGCAACCTTCAAGGTCTCTCTGTAGCCAGCTGCTGAATTTTGTAGAACCTGTTACTGAGGGCTCACTGTTGAATTTAGTTGGTGTTCCCAGTGGGATCCTAAGTTGTTCGAGATGCAGCGTACATGGACATCTAGATGTATAAAGTGTCTGCATTAACCTTGTTTCACTAGGAAGCCTCTTTAATATTTTGTAAATAAATAATCCAGATATTATCAGAAACTGTGGAAGTCCTAAGAAACTATAATAAACAAAACTGGATTAGGAGTTCATGAGTTTTGAGCTTAGGCGTTAACAAGATTTAAATTCCAAAGCCCTCTCACCCCTTCAGAGGTCTCAGTATCATTTTGAAAAGGGTTAAGGCCATACCATGTGAGCCAAATACAGAACAGAGAAGATGAGGTGTCCCTACCATTGTCTTACCAAATGTTGGCCTGATTCTTCTCTTGCACGTGATAATGCGATAATGCATGGTGGGAGTATCTCCATGTAAAGAAATGGATTTTGCTGTTGACTGAGTACAGGAGAAAAAAAACAAATCTTAGAGGAAAATAGGAGGACAACTCAGGCATTACATGTTCTCTTTGGTAGATGCTGGTTGACCAACAAGAGGATGTGCTCACACGTCTGGACTAGCCACAGCATCTGTTCTCCTCTACAGAGGAGAAAGGAGAGAGTAAGCTATATGGAAGGAAACAATGCAAGTGTAATGTGAACCACAGGACGAGTGAGTAAAACTGGAGAGTGTTACTGAAGGAGACAGTACAGGAAACATAGAGGTATTGGAGGAAATAGCAGGTGTTATGACAGGGTAGGAGGAAAGTAGGATGCTGGTAGATGTGGTGAGGAGTGGAATGGGACTGGATATCTTATTAGGAAACATGAGGAGAATCCAGGGTGTTGTGGACAAGGAAAGTAAAATTAGGGTGCAGATCTGCAAGAGATGAGCCCCTCTTAGTTCTACTGGGCGCAGAACAATTTGTCTTTGAAAAAAACCTCTGTGGCTGTAGAACAATGTGTACAGTGGCTGTCCAACACGTTTCTCCCCTGGCTGTGTATGGGCCACATCCCATACAACACCACGCGCTTCTGGACTTCGTGGTGATTGGGCTGTGCTGTGTGTGCTTGTGACTTGCTGTTTGGTGCCTTGTTCATACCACGGGTGCAAGTATGGTTAATCCAAATCACTTCTTGAGCCTCAAGTGCAGCATATCGGCAGTCAGTGAAAATCCTGTTAGGAATCTGTCAGTGAGTGATTAAGAGATGTCAGAGGGCAGTAAGCTGTATCAGCACTGAGCTGGGTGGATGAAGTGTTCTGTGGTGAGCCTAATCTTGTGAAGAGCATGACCTTTTCCTTCTGTNCTGTTTTAATTAAGTTCTTAATATACATATAACCTAGCTGAAACAGTCTTGGCTGATGTGGAGGGTCAAAAGGGTGTGAGGATTTCCTGGTGGATGGAGGGTGGAAAGGTATGCTGAAGAAGGGGAAATGTAAGAAATGAGCATAGAAAATAGGATTAGCATCAGCTAAAAGCACACGTGAAGAGCAGTTTATCTGCTGTTTCCCCTCCTCCTTCCTCACCTCCTCTTTCTCTGCTGTGTGGTCTTCCCTCCTTGTTAGTACATCAGCCCTTCTCAATAGATCACTGGACCAAGCGGTGATGTTGTGGTTCATTACCCAGATGTTACCTAATTATAGTGACACATTTTCTAAAAGATGTATTAGGCAAGATAGAGCTCTGCTTGCTTCCTGCTATACATGAAAATTGCTGTCTTTGGTCATCTCCTGACAAAGGATTAATTAAGTCTGAAGGGGAATGTGGATCCCAGCATTCCTCAAAAACAGTTTTTCAAGGATACGTACATCTCTTGAGAAATGGCTGGGGGGGTGGGGGCTGTTTTTCACTAGGAGAGTTGTGGGCAAAACCAGAGTTTTCCCAATAACCATCCAGAGATGTAAAAATGGGATTTTTTTTTTTCTGGTGCATCCGTGGAATGATCTGTTATATTTGAATTTATTTTTCATTTGAAAGCAGTGAAACTACTCTTCTCTTTCCCTGCCTGTAGGGATGGGGATGCTGCCCTAGTGCTCACAGAGATACACATTAGAGGCTGAAGTCTGCACTTCTCCTCCCATGGCAGCAAAGCTTAGCTTCCCAAGTGTTCTTATGTGGGAACAAAGGCTTCATCTGAAATAGGAGCTCAGCCCACTAGACATCACAAGCTACTGATAGGTCCCAGAGGACTTAAAGAGTTTCTTAGAGTTTAGTTTATAAAACAATGGCATCTTACAAAAGCAGCATCCAATGTACCCATAAAGGTTTGTGTCCTGGTTCCCTGGGGGAGGGGGGGGCTGTTTAGACACATGAGTGTATATGGTAAGGTGGGAAAGAGAACATGTCAAAAGGACTCAACAGTCACGTTCTTTGCTATATTCAGGGGGCACAAAGGGTTTATGAGAAGTATTGATCTATGAAATATTATAAGAAAGAGACCAAGATAAAAATCAATAGAGGTGATGTTGGTTCTGTGTGTTTTGATCCTGCTGAACTTGGAGGATGATCCTACTGTAATCTCTGAGGCGTACAGCATAAAACCTGCTCCTGGTGAGCTGCTTACACATGTGAGTGTGTGTGTGTGTGTAAATATATATATATATATGCACATGTCTATGCCATGTTGTCTAGTATCAGGCATGTGGATCCAGTCACATTGGAGCTGATTCATTGTTCTCACCAATCTCTTAGCTTAGGAGTGTGTCCCTTCAGCTGGCCAAGCCAATGTACATTTGACAGTGCTCACAACTCAGAAGAATAAATCTAGGCTATAGCAATTTAGTGTGCAGCATCCTTGTGCTCAAAGCTGAGGCATGTGAATCCCAGCACTGATGAACATCTTCCATGCTCCTGCTGAGCATTTGAACTCTGGCTTTAATCCTACTGTAATTACAGTTTATTCAATTTAGAAACAGCTATTGCATGAGCCCTCTGAACAGCCTCCTAGCACTGGAATCTCTCTGTAGCAGAGACCATGGTCAAATTATTTCATTACCAATGTGGTTAGCTCCACCCTCATCCTTCTAGATTTCTACACAACCCTATAACTCCTTTCCCTATACACAGTTATAAATGGATACTGTACAATTTGCCTGTCACTTGATATAAGTTTTGTTTATTTTAAAGTCAGTAATTAGAGATAACAATTGCTATAGAAAAGTAAACATCTGTTCAATGAGAATACTGAGTAATTAAGGGCATTCATTGGTTTCCATAAGTAGGATGCTCAATAACACAGTTCTGTGCAGTGCAGCTAAGAAGAATGTAAGATGCATATTGTAGGACACCAGAAATCTATGCACCAGAAGAATTTGGAAATGAAACAGAAGCTGTTAAGAAATTTTCTAGACCTTACCAGTTTGCATTTAAGATGCAGTTTTCCTGGTTGTAATATGTAAAACTGGCATAGGGTTTAGATCACTTTCTAACATTCTTTGCAAGGAATAAACAGTTAATCCTCTACAGACCTTACAAGGTGACTAAGTTAGTTTTATTATCCTTATTTTATGGCTATGGAAATCGTGTTGCTGCGGGCCAAATTTTAATCCCTTTTGTAGATCTGAAGCAACTTCACTGCGGTCAGCTGTTAGACACTGTAACCCAGCGAGCTGATTTAACCCTAATTGAAACTGCAGTGCTTGTGAAGATAACTGTTGAGAACAAAGAGCAAGAGTAACATGTTTTAAGCACTGTCCTTTGCTCCACTTGATTTGTATTAATGCTTTTATTTTCTTTAAAGGTTGATTTTTCTAAACTGACATCCTTGAACATTTTCAGATCTTCCTAATGCTAGTGCATGTGGTTTTCAGGAATGAGCATCCATAAATACTTTTAAAATTTACAACAGCAACCTCCAATTTGTGGTGATAAATTACATTACTTTTATACAGATATCATATATACAAAGCTCATATGCAGCAGCAGTGTGCACACACTAAGCTTTTTAAAAAACAGTGAACTTGTGTTTGTCCAGCCTAAGATTTTTGTTCCTACTTTAAATCAAATAGTTTGCTACCAGTACTAGTCTGAGCCCTAAAGAAAACCACAACTGTTTGTGTCCTGCAGTGCCTACGTTAACATTTGCAGAGTATTCATTGACTTGAATTAATTGGCAATTAACTAACTCAACTTAAAAGAGGAGTCATATTTCTCTCTAGACATTCTTCTAATTGCTCATCCAGCCAAAATGAGACTACAGGCCAGACAAGGGTTTTCTGCTCAAATTTTTTAAAGACATTTTTTGACAGTATGTTCTGAAGTGAAATGAGGAGCAAGCAACACAAGATGTGCAGATGATCTTCTGGAATCAGTGGTTAGTTTCCCTACTATGGAAATCTTTCAATACTTACAAGTAGGGCAGTGGGTTGGTTTTATTTCAAAAGAAATTTACCATTGGAAAAGTCATATGTATTAAATGTAGCAAATGTACATAATTTTTCATTCAGTTTCTTGAAGTAGTCATTGGCCTTATGGTTAAAAATCAGAATTATGAGTTACTCGTGTTTAATATTTTTGAAAGACTGTGGGAATGTTATTCATTAACAGTGAACATACCATAAGTGCTGTATTTAAACAACAGCATTGTTCCATTATTTATCAGTTTCTTTCTCTCAAGATGAGAATTTGTTTCAGATCAGTGTCATTGGCAGATTCCAAGTTTGGATTGAGAAACAGTTCTTTCTTGTTCCCAGAACATTTCTTTCTCTAATATGAAGAGTTGCAATAACAGGATCATTAGTAAGGTGTTACTATCCACAGTTGTGTTCCCTCATGCTGCTTTTTACACAACTGTAAAGTGGGTATGAAATATCTCCAGCTCTGAACATTAGTGATTTATTCAGTCTGCATTAGAGAACATTACTACACAAAATGCAAGGCAATAGTAAATGAGCCTTTTCTGAAATCCTGTCCTTGGTTGAAGTCATGGAGGAGATTGCCAGTTACAATACAGGCCACACAGATGACCTTCTGCGATTGGGGATTCACAGTAAATATGTTGTCTCAGCTAGAGGAAAGCTTTTGTTTCTCCATCCCCACAGTAATCTTCTTCGGTAAAAGAAAACATACCTTTGTTCCAGATATTTGCTTCAGGATGGACTGTCCACCTTATCTTAATCTGTCCCTTGCTCATCACCATGGCTCCTGTCCTTTTCAGAAAAGATCTGTGTATCTTTGAAGCATCCTTAGAGTGGGAGCTCTCCTGCAGCAAAATGCACAGGCATGGTTATTAGCAGGTCAGAGCAGTATTAGGCTGTGTCATGCCTGCATGCTCTCTGTGCTGCTCTTCCTTGAATGGCATCTTCCCCTTGTGTTGTCTGAGGCTTCTCATGCTCATTGGCTTTCAGTTCATGGCTCTTAATTATAAATGAAAAAACAATGTTAGTTTACCCACCCCTTGCTTTTCATCATGTTCGTATTTTCTTCTTTACTCCCCAACCTGAAACTACAGAGCTAGTTCCTGTGCAGCTATGTGGCTAAGATCAAAAGCAGCACAGTGTCTGCAGCCAATAGGATGTAACAGACTATTTGAAAGCCCCAGCATGTTGGGGGACATGCCAGAGAGCCCCCAGGAACCACCTATGGTTGGAAATCTGAAGTGTGCCCAGGGGAGTGTGTTAGACAGCTATGTGGGTGGCTGAGGGAAACATCAAGTGCTTTGTTCTCACAGCATCTTAGATTTTCTGGCAGGACAGACCAGAGTTAACCTGAACAATCACGAAGGCTACTTGCCTGCATTTGAAGGGTTAGTAAGTCATGACGCTGCCAGCTTCACACTCAGGTGCTCTGCTTGACAGACTGTCTTTAAAAGCCATACCTTCTTAGTGGCTGCTTGTTTGTTTTCCTTTGAGGGCCAACACAGGTACCTGTGCTGGCCTGAATGTGCAGATAAGCTTTACAAGTACGTACCTAACTTATTGCCACATTTATAGTGGAGGTTTGCTATAGGTTCATGGTGCTTATTAACAGTTGTGTATACAAGAGAAGAAAAACGGGATGATCCATAGCCTCTTCCACAACCTTGTAAACATACCTTGGGCACTTGTTTCTAAGCGGGAATTTCTGTCACTTCCATTTCAATAATAGCTCCACAGTTCACTCAGTTGCTTCTTATTCTCTCTAAGGGTCTGTCATTATGCAGATATATAATGTATCTTGAATGGTTTACATTCTGTGCACCAGTAAAAGGCCTTCCTAAGCACTAGAAGCCCACAGGAGTTCAAATCCCCATGTAAGTCACCCCTGAGTAGATACACATAGACTGGAATTACAGGACAGAAACAGAAGTCCTGAGCACAAGCCCTTACCAAGAGAGCTTTTTAGGCTGGCATGCAAATATCAAAAGGAGGTAGCATGGGGGGTGGGAGGCAGGAGGCAAGGCAGAGTGATGTTTTATTTTTATCCTGAAATTACATGCAGTGAATTCAGTACAGTGAAAAATGCTGCTCGGGATGTCTTCAAGTTATATCTCCACAAATTAGACAGCAGTAACTTCCTTTTTCTTTCTTTTTAAAATGTGAATCAGGAAAAGAGGAAAAATGTGTTAAAGCCCACATGTGTTTTTTCATTCTGTCCTCTGGTACTGTGGTGTAAATCAAGAGCAACTTCTTGAGATTGATGAAATTAATTCATGGAAAATCAGCATGATTCAGTATCAGCGTGATTTTTGAAAAGTGTGCATTATATTTTAGCAGTCAATTAACTTTTTAATCAGAATAAACAGAACAGTTTAATCTTAATTTTTTATTTTATGCAGTAGGTAAGTAGCCAGGCCAGAGGACTCTGGGAAGATTGCCAGTGCAGGGTGGTAGTATCTCAGAATTTCATGGTTTAAACACTTCTATGACTCAAGGACAGGGTGCTTCAGAGAGGACAAAGGAAAAATGGTTTACCAGGTCAGCCAAGTTCAGTGGGACAGATGATTTGGGAGCAACAATATTTGAAATCAAACCCTGAAGTGTGAGCTACCAGAAGCCATTGTATTTCCTTCAGGGGGAAGGGCCAGTTACAGAAAGTAGTTGTTTGTCACCTATACTGACCCCTTAAAATAATTGGTCTGCAGCATGTTACAGTACAGTGCTGCGCCACAGGTCCAGGGAGTCTAGATACAAAGGGCTGAGGCAGAAGTCCTGCCAAGCTTTGAAAGTGTAACTCAGAGCAATGTAGAGTGATGTGACTGTGCTGCAAGAGTGGTGTAGAGCTGTGATTCATACTGGAAGCAGGAAGGAAGCAATCGGCACAAACTCAAACTGTGCACACTTTCAACAAAGCGGTGCCAAGTAGCCACTATCCAAACACAGGAGAGAGCCAGAGAGAAGCAGCATAAGTAAAGCTGCAGCTGCTATGAATTATGAACATAGAGCCAGTAATGCCATGAGTAATATTATAAATTTATCTAATGGGCAAAATTCAGATATAAGAATGAGGATTGGTCGGACATCACAGCATCTTCCCCAGCTGTGCTTCTGGGCCGCTTCAGGCAGAGGACAGGCTATTGCTATACCAATGTATTTGTCAGTGCACAGCATTCTTAATTTTTGTGACTTGTTTATGTCATGGCTGAAAGTAAGGATGTCAGCATTTAACCAGATGAGACTGAGAAATTATGTGACTAGAAATATCCAGAACACTTGAGCATGCCATAAAAGAGATGTGACTGAAAGCGAATAGGGAGTTTATTTCTCAACATAATATCCAATGATTAATGGTTCCAAATTTAGGATTAATTGTGTAGGGAAAAGATGGACAAGTATCTGCAGGAGATTGCTGGAGTCCCTGATGAAACTCCAGTTCACCTCACTGGAGACAGTTTGTAGTAAGGCAAAAGACTACATATTCATCCCTCCCTAAGAAGTGTGAAGTCCTGTGTTCATTGTTTCACAGGGCTGCAGAAGTTTTACTCAATTTGCAGATGAAACATGTTTGGCTTTGTGGTTTGCATCAGGGAACAGAATTGGGTCCTTAACTGCAACCCTACCCAGGAGCTGCTGTGAGAAGTCATTGTTCATAAGTGCTCTGTAAAACCCGGTGGGTCTCAGTGATGCTGGGGAGGTGCCATTTCTTCTTACTTCTGTTACAGCTGAATTAAACTGAAATGCAATCTGGTATACTATGTGTGGAGTGGGATGGGACCCAGCCTGTCAGGTGTTGTGCTGGATACGCACGTTTAACAAAAGGAAAAGTCAAAGCAAACAAAATCTCACTTGAATATACCTATAAACCACTTTGTTTCCAGATAAAATTTTTCTTCATGATGATAGAGTTAAGAGCTCAGGGGATTACCTTAAATTAATGTGTGAGAGATACCTCAGTGTACTCTCATACAAGTCAGCAGATTTAGGGCAAAATTTTGGAGAAGATAATAATGTCAGTTACCTCTGTTTAAATTGCTGGTGTTTTGTTCCATATTTTGGTGATAGCTCAGACATCCTGATCCTGTCAGGGATTTAAGTGTTCTTTTGCCAGTATAATAATTTAACAGTACTCTTAAGTTTTTTGAGAATGAAGATATAGTAAATAATAACAAATAAGAATAATTTACATATGTTGATGTAGAAAAATGTAGAGGCCAAGTCTACACCACAGACATTTAACCATTTGGTTTTGTTCATTTCTGAGCTTCCATTGATCTCAGATGTTGGCTGAAGCCCTTTGGCCTAGCATGGTTAAGTTGGCAGAATTTTACTTCTTACTGGTAGAACGTGCTTTGAGTGGTGAGAACTGCAATACACTGCTTCAACAAACCTACTGCTTTCCTGGCAGAGACTGCAGCAGTATTAATGATGTTGGTGGCTTCACTGCCAGATGATCACAACGTGGGCTTGTAGGGTCTTCGTTACTCGCCTTAGCTGGCTGGAGGAGACACTAGTGGAAATTTGTTGCATATAAGTTGCCAACTGCTGGGTGGCAGACTAATAACAATCTCAGTGGCAACTATCTAACCAATTTTTCCTTTCTATTTTGCTCTTTCTCCTGCAGGGCTTGTGAAGTTGGGGGTTCACTGTGTCACATGTCAGAAGGTCGCGATAAAAATTGTCAACAGAGAGAAGCTCAGCGAGTCGGTGCTAATGAAGGTACTTTTCTAATGGCAGATTTAAAATAATATTGAGTTCTTGGCCCTGTGTCTTCTGTTCCATGCAAAATTAATATCTTTAATTACGTACAACAAACATCCCTGTCAGTACTAGGCTTATGTGGAGCATAATAACAATAATTTAGTTATGGGGGAGGCTAAGGCAGCTGAAATTAAATGGGAGTATGCCTGTGCTTTGTGAACAAAATAAACGGTCAGCTGCAGAGTTGTTGCTTCTCTGCTGGGGCAGATGTGTGTTGGGCATCTGACTTCCACTGCTGTGGCAGTGCATAGCAGTTGCAGTGCATTGGAGACTGGGGTGTACAGATGTCAGCAGGAGGAGATGTAAGAGAGGCTGGTGAATTTTTTGTTTGAATACTCCTACCATTTGCTCTGCTGCATGAGTTCATTGTGATCTGATATGCCAAGGTCTGTGACTGTTTAAAGCTGTTGTAATTCTGTTAACAATTTACAGAGCTGTGCCATTGGAAGCCATCAAAGTGTCTGTCCCAATGGTCACAATGACGGCTGTGTTCAGAAGAGCTTAATTCATTTTTTTACCCAGCCTTGCAGTATCTGTCTCATTACATGAGTGTCATTGATTGATCTTGAAAACCTAAAAATAAATTAAATATATGCGTAGAAGTATATTCATGTGATTTAGTGACTAGAGAGGCTAAATTCAGCTTGATAGGAGAGAACACAACTGCACTGCAATCAACAGAATTCCATCAAGCTGTCACCTGCAAATGACACTAGCACGTCTGCATGCAACATAGAGCAATTCATTTAGGTAACATTCACAGAGGCACATGGAGCATATATTTTTACATGGCTGTTTCTTGCATGTACCTCTGTGTCAGATGTTTAACAGCACAAGCATAGCAGCCTTGCTAGGAGCAGGAAGAAAATGGAGTACACAGTCAGTGAATGTTATGAGCACAATGTAAGTATATTTTTCAGAAAAGGGTTCTTGAAGTTTATATTCAGTTGTAACATGTTCAGATGTAGCTGTCTGGAATTTCATTCCAGGTATTCCCTGTGCTGCAGGACTGTGGTTTCAAACAGTCTTGTAGTATAGACAGCAAGTTAAAAAGCGAAATGGGTAAGAAAACAGCAACTTTAAAGAGAAATTCAGCAGATAAATGGAACACAGTGTAAGCAAACAAAGTGTGTAAATGGTAAAATCTGGATGAGACTTTAAACAATTTGATTATTTTCCAGAGTAACATAGTAGGAATATTTTTCAAAAACATGAGCATTTTGTGTGCTGAGAGACACTGTCTGGTATCTGTATAAAACATTTTATTTACCTCATTGATTTTCAGAGTAGGAGGCAAATCACTTAGCATAGCAAAGTGATCTCTCTGCTTTAGTTTTGTTGTATTGCCTTGGTTGTAGTATGAAATCTGAGTTAGTGAAATTGTGTGTTAGGCCCTTGTTTACACAGCTGCATACTGAAGCATAACGTGTTTTCTGTAAGATTGAACAGCATCTTTCTTGGGAGGAAACCATACCTTGTTTTGTGATTCTCATTTTCAGACTATTCTTGATGAGGTTTTTCCCTTTCAAGGATTCTGTTCTCTGTGCTCAGGAGGCTGGAACCACGGATAGGATTTAAGTGGTTTGCCCAGTTCTTGCCTAAACTCAGTAACCAGATGTCTATTCAGGAATGCCCTGTGTCTGATAGTCACAGATGGGGTCTGAAACTTCTAAGTGAATTTGGAATTGACTGCACTGTTAGCCAGCGTAATCCAGCCTGGCTGAAAGGGAAAAATGCTTGCAGCTTTCAGCAGTCCCAGTGTGACCATTGCCAAGCATCCAGTTGACAGCTTGCTGCGTGGAGTCAGCAGCCACAGGGAAATAGCCAACAGTGAAGCCAAGTCATGGTGGTGTGGTGTGGTGGCATCCTTACTTTGCAAATCTTCCCACTAGCTCATCAGTTACAGTGACTCTCTTTGCCAATGGGCTGTGCAGAGCAGTCCCTGGAGCCGAATGATTCAAGACCACAGCTACTCTCTCAAGCCAGGCCCAGATTGATGGATTTTGCTTTAATCCATCCTTGGACAGAAAAACTGTATCTGATAAATATGCACACCTGCTGCATGAAGCTGTAACACTGCAGTGCTGTGGCCATTTATCCTAGAGCATAAGGAAGAAGTCTGCTCACGGTCCTTTTAACATCTAAAATGACAGGCACAAGCATATACAGCAGGCTGCATTCTCTGCCATCGTTATTCTGTTTTGACTTGCTTCTTACAGCCTTCCTTTCTCCAGTGTTTTTGCAGCATGCTATTTGGTTCATTCAGGGAACTGTCCCTTCTTTCTGCAGCTGCTCTTCATCTAAGCTACACAGAATTGAGAAGCATTTGGTAAAGTGCTTTCTAATCATAATGCCGTAGTATCGATATTTCTGGAGAGAAGAATTTGGAATTGAAGCAGCTGGTCTCAATTAGCAGAACTGCTGCTATGGAGATGATACACGAGCAGGCACGATGCAGCACAAGCTGCAGTAAATGTATCATCCAGGCGCTTGCTGCCCTGTCGGAGGACAGGGCTGCTACATGCCTACGCGGAGCCTTTTGCTTTGTCATGCCCATTAAACACTGGCGGGAAGCAGTGTTCCTTTCCCACCTCCGGCTCGGGCATGTTTCAGAGTCCAGTTTTGGGGCAAATTACAAATGTAATTTCACAGATGAAAACATAAGGCTGTTTCTGTTCTTGGTCCTGCTTCCACACAAATTTCAGCTGGGTTTCTTCAGGTTTCTTCAGTGGTAACCTCCATTGATGTGAAGACCTTCCTCCTGCAGTACCTCTAGCTTGTTCTAGCACAAATCAACAGAAGGATTTCAGAAAGGAATGTCTTGCAGGGAGCGTCTTGAGAAAGAGGTAGGGTTTGTTCATGTCCCTGATTTATATCTGGATTGCCAAGAAGGAAACTAGGCCCAGAGTACAAGAGCTGACTGTGTCCGAGAAGCAGTATGCTTTTCTGAACAGGCACATTCACTATTGAAGGTTGTATTTTCAGTACCAGCCCAAGTGTTTGGAGTTCATAACTTGAGAATATGGAGGTTAAAGCAAAGCTTTCCTCTGATGTGGCAAAAGTATGTTTTGAAATGTTGAGGTATCTCCCAAGACATACTCAGAAAAATCATTTCCCCTTTAGCACCCTCACCAGTTTTCCCTCCTTCCAAAGAATAAACAAAAAAGCTGCTTTTTTGGTGATCCATCAGACTAAATACTCTTTGGACAGGCAGTGGTAGTATAAGCAATGGGAGCATAAAGGGTGAAGAGCAAGAAGAGGACAGATGGCCTTGCACTAATTACTTGAACATGCAGCATCCCGCGAAAGCCACAGATGTCCCAGGCTTGATGACTGGACCCCAGCACTCCATATGTGTGCTTTGCATGTGCATGCCTTTTGTTTCTTCTGACAAATTCCTCCCACGCTGGCCTTGAAAGTGAGGCAGGTATTTTCAGCATGGAGGATGGAAAGAGACACAGCCTCTTCCATGTTTGAAACATGGGTGGTGGTTTTCAGAGAGGTTGGTTTGTTGTTTTAGTGCTGTGTGGTGTTAATGACCTCTGCTTCCAAAAAGATCTGCAAAGTTATGGTCTTTGTTCTTAAGCAGGGAGGATCATGCAATGATCACTGTTGGAAATCACATATAATTGAAATAATTGAGCGGGGGGATTGAGTGTCGGCCTCTTGGAACTGCCAAGATAACTTGTGCAAGCATACTTATAAGTAGGCAGTGCTTGGCATCGTCTTTCTGTCATCTCTTGCTTCTTCCTGAGCTATTGCAAGAGCTACTTATTTCTTTCCTACCCTTTCCTTCATTCAGTTGTTATTTTGCCTCTTTTTAACCTCTTTCATTCTTTTCTTCCCCAGTCTGTGATTTCTTCCGTTTCACACTCTTTTCCTCTTTTGCTGCAGAGAGTCTTGTAATAACTGTCATTGTCTTGTGGCAAAACCCGCTGAAGTGCAGTATGTGTGGTTGAGGTGCCCATTCTTCAAGGAAAAAAGCTTAGAAATTGGCACAATTCAGAAAGTATCTGAAAGCGTAAGTAAACAGAGTTTGTGTTTTCTGAGAGACTCAAGGGACTGAATCTACCTAATATATTAAAGAGAGGATTAAGACATAACTTAATTGTAATACGTAAGCACTGATCAGGAGGATAGGCATTTGATAATAGAGGATATTACAGTTTTGTTGGTAAAAGCTTATTGGAAACTAACAGTTGTAAGTTGTAGGTTGACAGATTAAATGTGGAAATGCTAAGCGTATTTGACAGCTGGATGAAGTTACTAATTGGAACAAGCCACCCAAAGCTCTGGTGAGGTTTTCCCCTGAAAGACTATTAAACTTCATCTTAAACCACTGTTTTTCTAAAACTTAGATCCTAGTTCTGCTTCAGCTGATGGACTTGCAGCAGTTTTTAGAGCATTGGTCAAACTTTCCAGGGTTAAGAAACATCGCTAACTTGCTGTTATTCATGTGTTTTTCTGAATGATTGTCATACTGCTGTGAGATGAGAATAAGCCAGAGAACCTTATATTCATGGCAAAAGAAGTTGAAAAGATAAAGGAAATTAAATCTCCCAAAACATGTATACTCCTGATACTCGTATTTCTACTTGCTGTTGAACATGCAGGTTGCACTGTACAAATGAGTATCTTCCTACTTACCTGCCTTGTCCCTTGCACGTTCGCGGCTTGTGCTTGTTAAAATCACATACTCTCTCCCTCTGTGGTTTATCTTTAACCTGGAGAATTACCACACACTTGTCTGCTTTTAGTACTGGAAGAGAGCAGATTAGAAGAGCCCGTGTGTCTGTGTGTATGTTTGACAGTGCGTAGGTGGTGAACAAACTGTGGGAATGATTGGCACTCCTCAAAAAACATGAGTGCACAAACACACGCTCACCCCCCGCCGCCTCTGTGACCCTGGTTCGTATTCCAGTAGCAACCCAGTTAGCACAGACTCACGTGTGCAAGACTCTTCTGAGTTCAAAGACATGAAAGAACACCTTGCAATATGAAAAAAAAATGTGGAAAATAAAAGGGTTTGGTTTTTGTTGGGTTTGGTTTTTTTTTTCTGGCTCCCTTCTGCTATAGGGAGTTTGGGAGTAGGGATCTGTTACTGAATGTATAAAGCAGAGTGTTTTGTTTTAAACTGGAGCTGGTGGGGAGCACTGAAAGCCTGTTCACTTGTCATCCATTTGAGCAGTTAGAGAAGTTGGGTAATTGCATTTTCCTTCAGAGAAGAATCACTCTCCGCCTCCACTTTCCACCACACCCACAAGAAACACAGTTTGAGGTATTCTTAAAGGAGGAAATTAAACAGGAACAACAAGCACATGATGTACCTGTCAGAGGAACAAACCTGTCAGGTGTACATAGTGCCTTTTGCTTTCTAAAGTTAGTATGATCAATTGAGGCATTTGGGCAAGCTAAAAAAAAAGACCCTATTTTTTCCACCCTACTTGTAATTCTGCAGACTCGTATTATAGCTGTCTGGCTCAAACCTCTATTGTACCAAACACATTCTACCCACAGCCCTGTGTGTGCAAACACATAGATGCAGACAGTCTACCATGCTTGTGCGCTGGCTTGGTCCTACAGCAATAAATGTCCCTTATGAGCCAGGGCTAGAGCTAGATAAAGGCAAGGAATGCTTTTTCCATTCATTTCACCTGCTCATAACCATAATGCCTGGATAGGGAAATAACTGCTCCTGGAGATGAGGTGTCTGAATGTGATCTGCCATCCAGTCCTCATCCATCTGTGTAACTCAACTTCACTCAGGCAAAGGGAACCCTGAGTGAAGGTTAACTTCCAGGTTCAGTCTTGTAGACCTGGGTTGTGGAGCTTGAAAATCTTGAGACTAGCATCCAGAGGTTGTAGCCTCTGGTCAGATCCCACAGTATTTCCAGAGTTGCTGGCTGGCTGGACACCCAGTTGGTATGGGAATCTGAAGCTTCAGAGTACCCCAGCCTGGCTAGTCTCTCTAGTGGAGCCATTTGAAACTGTAGTCTGTTAACTCCAGATGTGAAACATGGGTCTGGTGAAGTTAGGGTTTTTTCTCTCTGAGGCTCTAGGCTCTTTGGTATATTCAAAACTTTTTTTCTTTCCCTGACTCACTGAAGGTTGATGAAAAAAATCAAGAAAAAAACCCAAAAACCAAAGAAATACCCAGCCCTATTCAATTTTGATCTGACTTAAGCTGACTTAAGCTGAAACCTCGTTTAATTGACTGTTTTCTACCAGTGCTTCAAACAGCTCTGTTCTGTGGTTAATTAATTGGTCTGAAGAGGTGGAGGATGAAACCTATCGCTGTCTGTAGAGAGTAGAGGATGCCCCAGGAGACTGGATTCTGGTTGAACCATAGGTAGAATTGACCACAATTACAAATAGTAAATGCATTTTCGATTATGGATAAAATAACTTCCCAAATATTTTAAGGACAGTAGATTTAGGTTAGATATTAGGAAAAAATATGTGTGAGGGCAATGAGGCATTAGAACAGCTTGCCCAGTGAAACTGTGGATGCTTAGAAGTGTTTGAGGCCAGGTTGGATGGGGCTTTGAGTAACCAGATCTAATGAAAAGTGTCTGTGCCCATGGCAGAGACTTGGAACTAGATGATCTTTAAGGTCCTTTCTGACCCAGGCTATTCTGTGAACAAAGGAGTTAGGAAGGCATGCTTTCCGACCTGAACTACAGAGATATTTTTATGGTATGGAGGTCCTTATAAAAAACTAATATTCTTTGCTTACACGATCTGTTCCTGGACTGGGAGCAAAACTCAGAGTGAAACTCAGATGCAGTCAGTGATGTGAATGCCAGATTGACCAAATCATTTGAATCCCATATCTATAAGCACCAGAGCAACAGTATAGGATTTCATAAATCATTCCGCACTGACCACCCATGCTGGAATTGAATGAGTGTGTGTTGCGCCAGGAAGTATTCTGGTTTCTTTAGAGACTATTATATCCCTTTTTCATTAATCTGCTGTGCCCATGTTTGCTCAGTGTCATTGCAAAAGCTTGTAAAGCATTTAGGAGGAGGAATATGCTGGGATTTCAGCACTGCGACACAGCATGTGCTTTGCAGGTTGATTTCATTAAGGAGCAAGGGTAACTTGGCAAGTGTGGTTTAGGTGGTTGTATATTTTTCTTTTCTGTCTTAAACTTTTTTTTTTTCTCGGTTGCAGATGAAAAGTCTTTTGACTTCATTTTTAATTCATTTGTATTTCACATTCCAGAATCTTGTCTGTAAACCTTCTAACTCTTTTTGCTTCTGGAAAGAGAAACATCATTACATTGGAAGAGCTCTAGCAGTAACAGGACATCAATCCTCAAGTAGATTGACTGAGACCAAAATTGTCTCCAGTACTTGACCCCACATCTTTCATGTAGAAAAAGCACCATAAACATCAATATACTGATCCATCCCAATTAAGGGATGCAGTCCATCCCTGTATATAGCAGGTGAGTGACTTGAGCAAAGACTTTGTTCAAAGATTATCTTAGATTTGCTGAAACAACTGAGTGGTGCTATTTACATCAGCAGTACCTCTCTGATATGAAGCAATTCTTAGCCCCATATATCTTATGAATTTCCCAGCTCAGACAAAACATGTCACCTACAGGATATTTAAATAGTATAACTGAGAGCCAATGGATGGCATTGCAGTGTCAGTTAGGGGATGCAGGCTTTTTTTATTTTCCATTTTTCTATCCAGCATGAACATTTTGATGATCATTTGTTAAGTTTAAACCAGGCCTCACTCAGTATATGCAGTTCATGCTACTCAGTAGCTGACACAGATTTACGAAAAATATGGGAAGGCTCAATCCCAGTGCAATTACGTGTTAGCTCTAGAGCTGTCATATGGAGCTGGATACAATATGCCATTGATTTGCTGTGCTGCTGTTAGAGCAGGTTGATCTCTCTAGTGGTGAGTCTTTTGGTATTTGTCCATTTCCTCTTTTAACAGGTGCTATCTTTGAACTGGCTGCCTTAATCTCATGTTAACATGTATTTAAAGTGCTGCTCTGTTTATGAAGAGCACTCCCATAGCAACAATAGTATTCTCCTGCTCTCCTCCTGTGGATGGACACATGGCCAATGGAGGAGACTCCAGAGTTTTAGTTCAAAATGATGCTTATTGTCCAACTCCAAGAGTCTTCTAGGTGTGCTAATACTAAGAGATGTCAGGCCCATGCTCTAGTGGTCCAGCTACTACTCAGTGATTTTGCTCTGATGTGGGAGAAGAAATCACTGCTTTCTCGGAACAGCTGGTATGCCTGAACCTCATAGTGTAATATAATATCATGTGCTCTGCAGCTGCATGGGAAGGTAGCAGCAGTGGCTTGGTGCTGTGAGGGATAATGGAGATGTTACCTTAATTCCCTACAAACCATAGGGAAGGAGAGATTGAGTTTAATCTTGAACTTCTGCATCTGTTGCAGTCTCCCAGTGTGTAATGATTACTCAGTAACATCTCTGTTATGTTATCATGCATTGCCCTTGGTAGAAATAGGGATTTTTGAAATTGGCAAGAAGTTCTGGGGTATAGGCTGGCTTCTTGGAGAATGCTGTATGGAAACTCAGTCAGGCAACTAAAATCATTGTTCTTTCTGGAAATTTGAGACTGATGCTCCAGATTGTGCTAAAATTAACACATTCTAAGTCTTGTTTTAGAACATTTTGGTAAGGCAGGGACGAACAGCTGTCAACACTCAAATCGAAGGATCTCACCTAAGAAACATGATCACTTTTTCCTGTTCCTGGCATTTACCACAGGCAGAAACATTCTTTTTATCACTTGCAGCTTCCTCTTCTGAAAATTCAGTAACAAAGTGGTGAGGAAGTGTCACTGGTGCAAGGTTTAACACAA
This sequence comes from Heliornis fulica, assembly GCA_013399135.1. Lineage (NCBI taxonomy): Eukaryota > Metazoa > Chordata > Aves > Gruiformes > Heliornithidae > Heliornis > Heliornis fulica. Next base: position 344,514 of record VXBZ01012544.1, on the reverse strand, counting down.
CGGAGTGCAGCTCTCTTTTTTTTTTTTTTTCTTTCTGCTTTTTAGGTTTCCTGTTGCTCCAGGAGACAGAAACATTCTTTATCACCTGTATCTCTGAGAAGCTGGTCTAACTACAGGAAATAAATAATAGCAACACATATAAGCAAGACAGCAACACATAGCTTTATCTCAGATCTGTTCATAAGGAATGCCTCTGGCTTTTAATGGGGGATGTATTTTAGCTTATTCCTCCAGGTCCTAATAAATTATGGTAACCTCTGTACAGCTGTATATAACAAAGTAACCAAGGCTAGAAGACCTAAATTGAAGAAGTGTTACCAGAGTATGCAAAATCTGTTGAAACAAATGTACCAGGAGATGGGGATTATGTTACTAGTTTTCTCCATTGTACCTGAAGAAAATTTTCAACAGTTAAGATATGCACATACAGTTTTCCTATTAGAACTGCATACATTACATTTCGTGGTGTTCTGAAAGTCTGGTTACGCTGTCTGTCAGAAACCTGTCACAGTGGGTCCTTGTAATACACTGGAATTTACTACTGCTCCATGGACAAAAATCTGGTGTGTGTTTCAAAGCTCATGTGTTGTGGAGATGGTTCAGCAGAAAGAACTTGCTGTCAGCAGATGTGGAATATCTTTGCCAGCCGTGAAATACTTTAGCATAAAGTTATTTTTTAGTGATTTTTCTTCTTATATTTCCTTCCTAATACCCTGAAATAAATCCCCTCAGTCTAATGTTCTTACTGCTTTTCTTTGATGAATTTCCTCTCTTCAGTCCTGCTCCCTCAGCTGTCCCTGAATTTCCTCCGTAAATCCC